>JANAVB010019544.1:105000-108719 GCA_029216955.1 Iris pallida
TTTTTTCCACTCTCCTTCTCCTTTCCTCTCTGTCCGACAGCAGCACGGCCACCTTGTACGCTGTAACGCCCCAGTCCCAAAATACGTAGGACTAGGAACGTAGACATGCCAGCTGTATTCATACGAAATATATAGGCCTCGTATGGATACATAAGCTGTAAATGCAGTAAAACCATGACTATTCGCATCCACATAAAATAAAAGAATAAAAGATTCAAATAATGATTATGAATTGTCTTGATACAATATATTGGGCGGAGACAAATCCACTACCAACAAGAAAGAAAAGAAATACATGGAAATGAAATGAATCTGGCGAGCAAAGCGAAGACGATCCAAGCGCATCATTCGAATAAATAGCGATGAATACGGCTAGAGCTAGAACACCTACGAAAGAAGAACACACACATGGCGAGATAACCAGGTCCTCAGAGGAACGTAACAAGACACATAATATCATGCCAATAACTGAATAATAAAGCTCAACAGAAAAGTAAATGTGACTACACAATTAAAGGTCCTTAACCATTCATGTGGTAATGCATTTTGAAGACAACGTTCACACAAGGGCTCCCGAGGCTAGAAACACGACGCGTTAGCGTTTCAACCAAGGCACTAGTGGCGTCTAGAGAAAAGTAAATGCACGGCCACTAGCTCTTGGGTGAGTTACTAACGGCAGCTAGACGAAGGTAAATGCACGACACATTTGTTTCAACCGAGGCACTAGTGGCATCTAGAGAAAAATAAATAAATGCACGGCCACTAGCTCTCGACTGAGTCACAAATGGCAGCTAGAGGAAAGTAAATGTGTGAAAGCCCCTGCGCCTAATAACTGTCTTCACCCTCCCCATGCAACTACTCGTGCTGAATCCACACCACGATATTCTAATAACTGCTAAGTCTTCTAGAAAAATCTATTAACAGTTATATCCTAACGCTCGTCCTATACGCACCAATGTACGGTCGGTACGCAAGTCCGTATCTATATGTGACTCGCGACTTCGTGGCACACAAGTGTCAAGCCAATGAATACGGCACAAACAAAGGGCGGGTCCCTTAACTCTAGGCCAAATGCAACTAAAATATAATAATTTGCAAGTACAATTTATATTTTCTAGAATAAGTAAAAACATGCATGATATGAGTAAGAAATTAAACAGTAAAGGCAAGGTGTCTTGCCTGGTAGTACATCTGGTGTGCTGCAATGGTCAAGGTGGCACGAACTGTGACATCGGTGTAACAACTATACAAGGTGTCCTCTGATGGTGGCATGGACAGTTCTATTGGGTCCAGAATGGTCAGACTAGTTAGGGTAGTCATAAGGAAGTCTAAGATTGGCGGGGGAATAGGAATATCGGAATTGGTCATGGGATGGAAGAAAATCGAAGAAAGTTGGATAAATAATATAAACACGATTTTAGGAAGTTATTTATAATACTTGAAAAAAATATATTATTAGTAAAAATAGTTTTTAGATAAATATTATAAAAATCACTTTAAAGCAAAAACTCTAAGTTTATTAAAATAGGGTATTCAGATAGAAAGCTATATTTATTGGTAAAATAGTTTAGACAATTATTTTAGAAAATATCTATTATATTAAAAACAATATTTTTTGTCAAACTACTTTGAAAACTATTTTATGGATCAAATATTTAGATAAATACTTGAATTTTTTGAAAGTTATTCATGCTCAAAACCTAATCCTTGTTAGAATACAAGTTTAAGTCAACACTGTATTTTATTAGAGAAAATACCTTTAGAAATATTTATTATACCTTAATAATAGCATTATCAAATAAACAAATAATAATAAATGTCATGATAGTAATACTTACAAATAAATATCATGATAATAATAATACTTACAATCATATGGTGTAATATTCATAACAGCAATATTAGAATAAGAATATAAAATAATAATGATAATATTAAATTATTAAAATGAATATTGATAATAATAATAATAATAATAATAATAATAATAATAATAATAATAATTGTAAGAATAATAATAATAATATAATAATATAATAACTTAATCACACTAAAATAACACAAAAAGAAGAAGGAAAAAACAATAATAAAATAAAATCAGATTTGTGCCATTCTGGTTCTCCTCTTCCGAGGAGACCAACTACGGGACTCAGAGAGTGAGAGAGAGAAAAAGACTAGAGATTAAAAAATCAAGAATCGGAAGGAGGAGGAGAGGGAAAGGGGGCGAGGAGAGAGAGACCCAGGGGAGAGAGCGGAGACGAGCGGGAAGGGTTAAGGCGGCGGTGAACTCGCCGGCGCCGGGCTAAGCAGCGTGGGTGGATGGGGTTCACGGATGGGAGGAGGAAAGAGGGCGACGGACAGTGGCGTCGGGTTCGCCGGCGGCGATGACACGGTGGCCTGGTCCGAGTGGCGACGGACAGCACAGCCCACGGTGTGGTTGGAGGCGTGCGGCGACGACGTTTGCTCGCGGGGAAGAGAGGAAGAGGGGAGCAAGGAGGGAGGTGGCGGTGGTTTACCAGCAGGCGACGGTTCGTGCCGAGGCGCGAAGGCGGTGGCTGAAGCTCGCCGGAACTCGGCAGATCCAAAGGAGGCGGCGGAGGAGGGAACGAAGAGGATGGAAGGAGAGGCGGACATCGGCATTTGGGAGGAGTACGAGCGGAGGGGGAAAAACAGGGGCGGTGGTCTCGGCATGGCGGTGCTCGGCTCGACGCACGGAAGGCTAGGTGAGACTGGTCGGGCTCGTCGGTCGGGAGATGAGGCGAAGGCGGATCCAAGGCTGTGGGAGGGTTCAGGAAGAGTGGCAGAGGGCAGAGCTGCGCGGCGAGGGCACGCCGGCGGCGGAGCGCTCGCCTGGGTCTAGGTAAGGGGGTCTGGTTTCCGGCGATGGTGTCGGTGTGTGTTTTTATTTATGGTGGAGAAATTTCTGGTGGCGGCACGACGGGTGCCGGGGAAGAGTAGGCGGGGTTGTGGTGGTAGATGGTCTGTGGTGGCGGCGAGCATGGCCGGGTCGGGTGGTCGACGCTGGTCAGGGTCTGTGGTCGGGTACGGTTGTGTCCGGTGGTTGGGCTGTGGTGGTGAGTATACTTGTGGTATTTTCATTGAGTACATGTATGATATTTACTTGGACATGTATGTTGTGATATCTGCGACTGGGATGACAAATATACCTAGCTGGGTTATAAGCGATGATTGATATACAAAGGAGGTGTGCCCAAATTTAAAAAAATATGGTTGGTATTTTTGTGATGATGTGTGTCTGTGTAAACACAGACACAACATAACAAAAATACCAAAATATTTTTTAATTATTTCATAATATCTGCGACGTATAGCGACGTTCTGCGACATATAGCGACGTATCCAGACGTCGCTAATTAGCGCGTCACGTCGCTATCCGTCGCTCAATAGCTGAGTGGCTGAGAGTTGACGTCGCTAATTCGGTCGCTGTACGTCGCTACCCTGCTGACGTGACAGGCATGTCATGTCATCACATAAAAAGAAAGGACGTCGCTACGTAGTCGCACTACGTCGCTAATGTGGTGACGTCAAATTCGTCGATCCGTCGCTAATTTTAGCGACGGACCAGGCGACATTGGGGGTGACGTCGCAAACAGCGACGGCGGGCGACGAATTGTCATCTGTGATGACTTTTCGTGACCTTCATTTTCGTCGCTAAAGTCGTCGCTAATTACGTTAGCGAGTATTTCTTAATTAGCGAC
>JANAVB010019546.1:0-187328 GCA_029216955.1 Iris pallida
TTTGATTATTTAGGACATGTGCTTTTCGTTTATTTCTGTGGAGTTTTTTATTGTTTATAGCATGTTCATATTTTGGCCTTGTGTTTCACATTTGGGTTCTGTCAGTACCTTACTTGAGTCGTGTCATAAAACGAGTGCGTGTATGAACTGCCTAGCCTTGATTTTTGTGTACACCAAAGAGTCACACTCGGGACAGGGTTGTTTGGTGCACCAGAGAGTCCACACACGGGACGAGGGTGTTTTTCGTGATCAAATGGCACCAGAGAGTCCACACACGGATGGGGTTGACCATTTACCCCAGAGAGTCCCACACACGGACGTGGGTTCTTGCCGTGAGCTAGCCAGAGAGTCCACACTCGGGACGAGGGTTACGCTTAGTTCAAACCCGTGAGTCCACACTCGGGATGGGGTTTGGTCTTTCATTGATCTCGTGATTATCGTTCATCCGGCAGTTCATTTACGTAGTTGTTCTAGTGTTCGTATTCGTGTTCGTATTCGTGTCCGTAGTCATTCATCTTGTATTTATTCTTTCTTGTTATTTCCTGCGCATGATAAAACTGTTAGATAGGCATGTATATGTATCTTGCTATGTCCCTCTGAGGACCTGATGATCTCCTCAGGTTTAGCGATTGCACGGAGTTAGCTAGTAGTTCTGGATGGCAGAGGATTTGCGGTTCTTGCGGGATTCAGGTATCATTATTGTGTTTTATTATCCGCTCGTGCTTTCCTTCCTTATCATGAGATATCATGTTCCTTGTTTCAGTTGTAGACTCTTGTTATATCCTTAGAGTCTTATCGGATATTTATGCTAGTGGGATGCAGACCAACCCATAGTGTTCATTCATGTTTTATATTATTTGTGGATTGAGATATAGATTCCATTGCCATGCTTTGGCAGTAAACCAAAGCCTTGACAGCGTTTACGTATTCGAGATGGGCTGGAGTCCGCTCGATGCGTAGCTGGGCTTGGACACGCTTCGTATCCGAAAAGCGGGTGTAGGTCATGACAAGTTTTTTTGGTGGCCCATGCAGGTCAGAGCATATCGTATCGGTTACGTAACTGTACTGATACGAGCCTGCGCAATTGACTAAACCCTTAGAAATCTCAATCCACATTGCCTTGAAAATTTCCCTAGAAATTCTCTACGTTCTTGAAAACTCCATATTTGCTCTCGAATATACTTCCTTACTTTCCGTACCATTGACTCTCGTCCCTTCCTATTTCGAGATGACGAATGATCGTGCTGTCTAGAATTCATCAGAGATTCCAAAGTTATATTAGAATATTGCTTGATTTTGAATATTTGGTTGTTTATATATATGAGGGATTATAGGTACCATATATCCTAGATATTTTGGTAGAATTATTAGGCACTAGTTAGAAGATTATGGGATTTTAGTGACCTGTGTTTCAAGGGAGTAGTGTGACCTAAGGTGGGTAGAAGTCCTCGAGATTTCGTAAACACCAAATGACTAGAGAAGGCCATAAAAATATTTTGCGGAATTAAGTTTGAGGAGATTAAGGTAATAGTAGACGTTGAATTTTAAGAAATAGTTATGAATTAGAATTTCGAGGACGAAATTATTTTTAAGGTGGGTAGATTTGTAGCCTCCCTTCCCGAAATTTTTGTAATATTTTTTTATTTATTTATTTGATTTAAATAATGATTTTTAGAATTTTTATAAATATTTATTTAGTTAATTATTACGGTAGATGATTTTAGCCATAGTTGAGTTTTGAAGTACTAGACGACTAGGATTTGTGGCACGGGAGATGTAGCAGTGTGCCTTGACTAGTGTACTAGCCATGCCCGAGGAAACCTAGCCATAGTGATGTCCTAACTAGGAAAACCAGGCCAAGTTGCGACGTAACCCTTATCGAAGATTATTTATTTATTAATTATAATATTTAGTTTTAGGGAACCCAGTTGTACCAAACTAGTGCAAATTGGACCCAAACCAAGCCCAAGCCTATGTAGACATACTTTTAGGTATGTACAAATATTTCCTAGCTTTTTGGATAGACTTAACAATATTTCCTAAATAATTAGTTATTTATACAAATGGGTGTTATTATTATTATTATTATTATTATTATTATTATTATTATTATTATTATCATTATTGTTATTATCATATTATTCTTATTTTATTATTATTATTATATATTTTTGTGTGCGTATATATATAAAATATATATTGTATATACGTAAGTGTGTATATATATATATATATAATATATATAGGCGTATATGTGAACGTATATATATATATAAATATATATATATGGGTGTATACGTGAATGTGTGTGTATACGTGTGTGTATATATATAGAAATATAGGTGAATATGTGTTGCATATATAAATATATATTGCATGTGTATATACGTATACATATATATATATATATTATGTGTATATACGTATATATATATAATTGTATATATACGGATATATTGTGTGTATATATACAATTGTATATATATGTATTTTAGATAATAGAATAAGAAAGGAGTTAGCAAAGCCCATTGGCCGAACAAAACCATACAGGCCAAGCCAATCCCAGCTACTTAAAACCCCCAAGCCAATCAACCGACCAAACCCCCATGTTCCTAAAGCCCAGCAGCAGGCCCGGCCAGGGCTGAGCCCGACCCGAGCCTCCCCCTTGAACCCGAGAGACCGAGTGGTTCTCGGATTGAACAGTTTCATATATATATGATTGTACGCGAGAGAAGAGAACCGCGAGAACTCAAAAACCCTAAACACCTCTGTCGCGCAACCACCCCCTCCTCCCTCGGTGCTGCCGCGGCGACCGTCGGCCGGCCACAGGCCGTGAACAGCGCGCAGCGCGCGTGATTGGACCGGAAGGCAACATCAGCGACGAGGCCACTTCATGTGGTGTTTTCTCCGCGCACGGTCGACGGTTCTTCGAACCGTTTGTTCAGGTATGGACTCAATATATCCCTCTTGATTCCCCTTTAGGTAGATTTAATTATTCAGCGATAGGTTGCCCGAGAAGTCGATTAGAAGATCGACGAAAACCAATAAAAACATAACACTATTTTTAGTCCAAGAACCCCTGTTCGACGATCGATTATGATCGATCCACCGACTTATTAGAAAATCTATTTAAAGAGACTTTTAGACAACATATAGGTCTTTATCACCCTTTTTGTGGATTCGGAAATCATCGACTATGCGTCGAGAAATCGAATCCCAAAGTTTTCCAAAAACCTGTTTTAAAAATATTGAAATTGTTCCACACGACATTCGTCACGCCAATCCGGACGATGTGGTCGCGAACCGAAAGCATTGAAAGGTGCATAACGGCTTCATGGTCGTGTGGGCTTTGACGGAATTCAAATTGGTCGCGTGTGCGCGACGAATTTGATACGTATCCGTCGAAATTCACCGTATCGTGCACTTTGTAAATTTCTCAATTACTTTGTGCACGTTCGTCAGATCGAGACGAAACTTGTGCCAGCATGACCGTATCATTTTTCTGGTCCTGTACGCCAAGTTTGGTCCGATTCTGAGACAGTTGGTAAAATTATCGTTTTGTGGGCCCTACGGTCCCACCCAACGGGCGATTTTGTGTACGGCCCGCCGAAATCCAACTCTGAACATACGGTTGGGTTCGTATCGGAAAACTGGATCCGTAGACATATAGTTTGACGACTTTAGAGACCATTGACCCTGACACGCTTTTCGGTTCAAAGCGGGTCCAACGGCGGACACCGTTTTTGCCCGAAATTACCGTTTTGCCCCTGTATCCAGAATTGGACTCAAGGACAGGCAATCCTAGCTAATTTGACTATTCTGAGAATGTTGGTAATATTTGTTTCAGCTTTCGGAGACAGTTGTGATGACTTGGACTGTATGGCTTACTAGTTGACGGTATTTTATTGGTTCTTCGCGTTGCCTCCAGGCAAGTATACCTTGCCTTCCTCTACAATTTTACTTACATACATTTTCTTTCGTTTTTCAGTCATTTGATTATTTATGGACATGTGTTTTTCGTGTTATTTCTGTGGAGTTGTTTTTATTATTTATAGCCATGTTCATGTTTTGGCCTTGTGTTTCACATTTGGAGTTCTTGTCAGTACCTTGCTTGAGTCGTATCATAGAACGAGTGCGTGTAGTGAACTGCCATAGCCTTGATTTTCGTTGTACACAACCAGAGAGTCTACACTCAGAATGAAGGTTGTTTGGTGCACCAGAGAGTCCACACACGGGACGAGAGTGTTTGTCGTGATCAAATGGCACCAGAGAGTCCACACACGGGACGAGGGTTGACCATTTACACCAGAGAGTCCAGACACGGGACGAGGGTGTCTTGCCGTGAGCTAGCCAGAGAGTCCACACTCGGGACGAGGGTTAGCGCTTAGTTCAAACCCGTGAGTCCACACTCGGGATGAGGGTTTGGTTTCTTCCATTGATCTCGTGATTATCGTTCATCCGGCAGTTCATTTATACGTAGTTGTTCTAATGTTCGTATTCGTATTCGTATTCGTGTTCGTGTTCGTGTCCGTAGTCATTCGTCTTGTATTGGTTCTTTCTTGTTATTTCCTACGCATGATAAAACTGTTAGATAGGCATGTATATTATGTATCTTGCTATGTCCTCTGAGGACCTGATGATCTCTCAGGTTTAGCGATTGCATGGAGTTAGCTAATAGTTCTGGATGGCAGAGGATTTACGGTTCTTGCGGGATTCAGGTATCGTTATTGTGTTTATTATCCGTTCGTGCTTTTCATTCCTTATCATGAGATATCATGTTCCTTGTTTCAGTTGTAGACTCTTGTTATATTCCTTAGAGTCTTATCGGACATTTATGCTAGTGGGCTGTAGACCACGACCCATAGTGTTCATTCATGTTTCATATTCTTATTGTGGATTGAGATATAGATTGTATTGCCATGCTTTGGCAGTAAACCATAGCCTTGACAGCGTTTACGTATTCGAGATGGGCTGGAGTCCGCTCGATGCGTAGCTGGGCTTGGACACGCTTCGTATCCGAAAAGCGGATGCGGGTCGTGACACAGTGTGCCCACACGCCCCCTAGGGCCGAGCGCCCATACCCGCCTAGCGCTTTCGTTTTGGGAGTCTTGAGAATTTTCGAAAGTCAGTTCCCGTATTTTCGAAATGTTTTCAAGACCCTCCGTGACTCAAAAAAAAAATAAATAAAAATAAATAAAAATAAATAAATAAATAAATAAATAAATATATATATATATATATATATATATATATATATATATATATATATATATATAAAGTGAGAGAGAGAGAGAGAGAGTGAGGTAGAAAGGAGAGTACAGATAGTGAGATGGAGGGGAGTAGAGAGTGTGATGGAGAGAGAGGTATATATATATATATATATATATATATATATATATATATATATATATATATATATATATATATATATATAGAGAGAGAGAGAGAGAGAGGTAGAAAGGAGAGTACAGATAGTGAGATGGAGGGGAGCAGAGAGTGTGATGGAGAGGGAGAGAAGGGTGAGCAACAACAGCTGTGGGGGGGGGGGGGGGGGATTAGGGGCTGCTGCCCCACCCCCCACAAAACAGCAGCAGCAGCAGCTAAATGGCAGTAGCTACAGCAGCTAATAGCAGCTGCAAAACCCCCCCATATACACTCCATTGACCCCCTATGTAGCCCCATATATAACCCCTATATATACCCATGTATAATCCCTATATAGCCCTCTATATAACCCCTATATAGTCCTATATGCGTGTATATTTGAGTGATAAATGTTTGTGTATAGTTAGAGTTGTTAGAGTTAGTATATTAAGATACAAGTTAGTAGGATATTGGTTAGGAGTTAAGAGTTATATAATGTGAATACAAGTTAGATATGGATATAGGTAGTATGGGTTTAGTTAGATGTTATGAGATAAGGTATCTAGTTAGAGTTTAGATAGAGGGGTATCTTTTAGGATACCAATTGGTATCTCATGTTACTCATTTACCTTAAGGTAATATGAGATTTACCTTTTTTGGACTTTGAGATATCAAGATACCATTATACGGTATCAAGATACTAGGAGAAGGTTAGAGTACCATATTAGAGAGTAGGGGAATACTTAGAATGAGGGTAGGAAAGTCTAGAGTTGGAGTTAGAAGCTAAGGTAATGGGATTACCTTAGAAGGGTAAGAAAGGGTTTGTTAAGGTAATACATATTTTCTAACATATGAGTTTACTACTTTAAGATATAGTTATAATTAGGATTTTATGGTTGGTAATGGTTAGGAATAGTAGACTTAGACTAGTTTTGACCTTGGTTGACCACGGTTGACTATTTTGACCAAAAGTCAACCGTAGCCTAAAATTTACTAGAACTTGACCGAACTTGACCAGTTGACCCAAAGTCAACTGTTAGTCAACATTAGTCATGTTTGACCTAGAGTTGACCAGAGTTGACCAGATGACCAAAATTCAATTGTAAGTCAACCTTTGACTTAAACCGACCTAGTTTGACTTGCCTTGACCTAGTTTCACTTTGTTAGGCCTAGTATGACTTAGATTGACTCTGTATAATCTAGTTTGACTTTGTTTGACCTAGTTTGACTTAGTATGACTTGATTTTACTTCCAAACCATTATATTGATACAATATTCTATCTATAGGTCCTCGAGGAACTGTTCTTGGACTCAGTCGACTTATCCATCACATCATAGGTGAGTACATTCTCGGATAACTTTTCCAATTTACGATAACTGTTATAATTCATGTACTTAGTGTAGATATACTTGTTCTTGACACATTGGTCACACTGATTAGTATTCATGGATCCCGACAGGAGATGTTATTCCTTGTTATCTTGGTATATCTTGTGCAAGCCTCTTGTAGTTCTTATACAGAATATGGACACTGATTCTCGAAGAGACTTGCTCCCTTCTCGCAGAATCCCGTGTCATAACGTGTCTTGCTTGGATCCACTCTTCCAGTCGGGGGCGGGAGAGTATTACTGTAGATATGTGGTCAATTCCTATTGTGCACCCATTGTGTATCGATTGATTATGAGTGTTGATCATACATTCCATGTATGATTAGCCAGGCTTGTTACTATTGTGCAAGTTTCCAAGCCGGCCACATGTTGTAGCTAGTACTCACGCACCTAGATAGATGATTCTTGATTCTTGTACATGCCACGATCACTTTTACTTGCCTTGTTCTAGCTCTAGATTTACAGCTTACCTTGCCATGATACTCACATGTATATTTTATGATTTCTTGTATATACTCTCTTTTTACAGTCTTGTAGCTTTTGTCATATCTTGTGAACTGTTGTTAGTTGAGTGTGCTCGTTCCATCCAGACTGGATATGTTGACAAAATATTACAGATGACGGTGAGAAGGATTGCTGTACCTACTACGGTCCAGATGACGTAGTGGACATAGACTTGGAGACCTTGGTTCAGCAGGGCTAAGCTCCGCCCGACGAGCCTCTAGCTTTAGTTTAGTTAGAGTAGATTTTAGACTGGACATTGTCTCCAGCTTGCTACTTATGCTTATGATATTGGGATTTGTATAACTATTTTACTTTGTGACTCTCTTTCTCTCTGTTGAGTTGGATATTGCACTTTGTGATTATATCTATCTTGATTTCGTGCCATGATTCTTCCTACTAGATTGTGATTGAGTTTATCAGTATTTCATATTATATCCTCCTTGCGGAGATGACAGGTTATTATATACCGTTTGTTAGCTAGCAGACCTACATCGTTCTACACTATTTTTACGGAGTAGGCTGGGCGCTATTACGTACTTGTGCCCCTACCTAGGGTGCGGGCCGTGACAGGAAGTCAGAAGTCCTCTCTAGCCTAAAAAGTGCATCTATAAGTCTGGCTTGGAAAAGGATAGCCTGTTCTATCTGCGTGTCAAGGAACTTCTAAAACATCTCCATCAACCGCGTACTACCAGTAGTGATAGTAGGAGCGACAGGAGGGGGTGAACGCTGCTCCACTGATACGTCAGGTGTGGGCTGATCCGAAGATCCTGTAGCTCCAGGCTGATCTGCGGCCTTCCTGGTGGTGACCATCCTGAAATAGAAAGAAAACTTCGTTGATTGCTAAACCCTAAACTCTAAAACCTAAAATAGTAAATGTTTATAGAATATTAATATACCCGATGTACCCGATTTTCTATGCCGTGATCAAGTTTTCCTAGTTTAAACAAGTCTCCCAATAGTACACTAATATCTAGGTACCATTAGGACAGACCTACATGGGCCACCACTAAAAATATTTCACGACCAGCTCCCGAATAATCGGACACGAGTTGGATACGCCCAGCCTACGTTGGAAGACTCAACGTAGTAAGCTGTACCAAGCTAGGAAAACTAACAAGTCAATATGAATAAGTACAAATCACAGCATCTATAAACGATCCCAGAAAGATTACCATAATCCACAAGTCCATATAATGTAAAGGTACCAGAGTCAACAAGAATAAAATACGCTATGAACACTAAAAAAATATCTAGGAGTAAAGCGAAACAATCTAAACCTGAAGCCTCTAACTAAGTCATGTCTCCATCATGCTCAGCTAAGATCCTGGGCTCTGGCCTATAAGGTAGAACAATATCCTGCAAGTACACCTGTAACATATCCAGTCAGGAGCGGAGCAAAGTACAGTCCTAGGTAATGAACAAGAACATCATGCTATGAAAAATGTATAAGAGAACATGTAAAGCACAGAAAAGAACAAGAAAGTACATGAATGTAAAGTACAAGAAATAAAGTACAAGAATATAAACCATGAACCTGAAGTACAAGAAATGACATGTGCACAATGTTTGAAATACAACTAGCCTATGTGACCGGCTGGGTAAGTACAGGAATAAGCACATGAGCACAGGAATACTGGTACAGCTTAGGGCCCGGGTGCATGGTGCGAGGCCTAAGCTATCAACATGAATTTTTGATCTCTGGATTTGGTCACATAGCTAGTTATTTCCCCTCCCCGACCACAAGTAAGTACAAGAACATAAAGTACAAGAGAACATGATATCGTGTCATGATGTGCCACAGGAAAAGCACATGATATGAATGTAAATGAACATAAACCATAAAATGTACTTGCCTTTCTCAAGGTGATCGAGAAAAATAAACAGATCTGTATGTCCTCCTGCTAATGGGTACAAGTTGGTTAAGTTCTAATCAACTAGTTGACTTAACAAATCTGTCTCATCTATTTACTTATTAGTCCAATATTCAAATTACACCCTCACTCTGTTATACCTATATATTAACATGGTATTCAAAATATCTTCTAAATATTCTAAGAAATTAATATGACTATTTAAATCATAAATTAGACAAAGCCTTTTTAACACTTCCTGTAGAAAACATTTAATATACCACTGCTTGAAAAATGATAATTTATATAATTCATAACTAAGAATTTATAGACAAAGTACAAGAGTACTCTATCATGTCATGCTGAACTTAACTAACAACAACACATAGCTTACATAGAGTTTAGCTAATACTCTATAAGCCCAGTCTCCACTTAGAATGGCTACATGTAGTCCCTCACATATAAGACCAGTTGGAATAGAGTTTGGGCAATGCAAGAAAACTCAACTACAGTTCGAGGCCATAATAGCCACTCCTGTATATTTGAATTCAAGAAGTCTTGCGCATACACCAGTCCTTTTCACAACTCTTACTCAAAATATATACACCAAGGCATCTTTAGCCAAACCACACGTACACATTCCTCCTGGGTTATACTGTCACGACCCGCTCCCGAATAATCGGACACGAGTCGGACACGCCCAACCTTCGTCGATGGATACGACGAAGTAAGCTTTACAATACTAAGGAAAACCCCAAGTCACAATGAAATGTAAACATCCACAGCTTCTATATATCGTTCCCAGAAAATATCACCACAATCCACCAAGTCATTCTTAGTACAAAGTCATCCGGAGACAAATCCGACAAATAAAAATATATAATGATGAAATCCAAAATACAATGTCTAGAAATGAAATCTAAACAATAAACTAAATCTTGCAATTCCAATGCTATCACCGTGCTCCATGTGGCCTCAAGCTCACCTGCAACGTATCCTATCAGGAAAAGAACAAAGCACAATCCCGACAAGAAACAATATACAATGTAATATGGAATATAGAACACAAGGTGAAACTAGAGTACGCGAACTAAAAATGAAACTATGGTACCAGAAGTAGAATGCAAAACTGAAGACAAGGGACACGACAATCAATATACAAAGACAATGAACACGACAATCAATGCAAGTATGACCTTTAGAAATATTAACCTAATGTGTAACCAGCTAAGGACCACAATCCACAATCAATCAATTCTACAAGGTTAGGCTTAATCGTACGTGAGGTGTATGATTAGGCTATTCACAATACCTAGGTTGGATGTGGTCGCATACTAGTCAATATCCCCCCAATTCCGTAATAATAATGACTCACAATGTAATGACGAACAAGGGACGATGCAATCGTGTGTATTACGTATCCAATATGAGAACATGGCACATGAATGTAAGACAGAAACAAAGTAAAAGCTCGAGTCGGTGTACTTGCCTTGCCTTGGAAGCACGGAAGTAGTACTGCATGGATGAAAATGTCACCTGGTATTTTTGTACAATTTGTTAGGGTTTGAATTAATGACATTTACTAAATATTGGTTAACAAGTTAATTATCCCTTACTAACTATATACATGTTTTAACTAAATAACTACATTAATATATATAATTAAGAAAAGAGTTTAAACAAATATTGTATACATATAATCTAGTTTAACCAAATAAAGTTTAGATAGATAAAGTAAATTCTTAGAAGTAATTTGCAAGATAATAGTAATTTCTAAAAGCATAAATTTGTTTAGAAACCATATAACAAAATTGTATATATAATATTTTATAAACACATTAAAATATTTCTACTAAGCTAACAGTTACCAATGATACATGGTCTATCTACATTTGGAAAATGTAATAAACTTATAAATAATAACCACAACAAGAAGCCTACATTCATCCAAGCCTACTGACAACCCAACTATGGCCCAAATTTACAACCTACTTCCTACCAAGCCTGGTCAGCCCACAACATTTGTAAGTAATTTGGGTTCCAGGCCCAACAGTCTTCTTCCTGGTTGTATTACTATTACGGTTAATTCAAATTCTTATTTAATCTCCTACATTGCTGCTATTAATTTATTTCTCCTTCAAGAAAATTCTACACTACCAGCCTACCTATCTTTCTTCCAAACTCGGCCCATCAGCTTTCAATTACTCTGTAGCATAATTCTAATAGTCTAAATACATACAAGCTTAGTCCAACAAGTGCTCATCATAACTGTTGATTTAAAATAAGTACAAAAATTCCTATAGCCGAGTCCAAATTGGCCCAACCCACCACTCAATATGATTTCTAACTAAAACTAAAACACTAAAATACCAGCCCAAATCGACTTCTCTAGATACCTAAATTCTAAAACTTAAACCCCCATTCAAACACTTCTCCACATTTCTCACAGTTGGACAACTGTGATGACTCTTCGAAAATCGAAAGGTCAAACATGCATCATTGGCCTCTCGACATTTGAAGGGTCAAGCAATAAATGTATAAAACCAAAGAAGGAAAAAGAAGTGGAGAAATAATAAGGCTCCACTTTCCAACACTCACAGCCCAATCATAACAGAAATCCCACTCCTTTCCTCTTCGGCCTCGTTTGGTTCGCGGAATCTCCGGGTTGGGAAAGGAAAGTGATTACTTTCCTATGTTTGGGTGCCAAAGGAATTGAGGAGGAAAGGAAAGTGATTCCCAATGGAAGGGAAATTAGGGGGGAAAGTGATTCCATCCATCCAAGCAAGGAATCACTTTCCCACATTGAAGTATTCACTTTCCTTTCCAAATTCCTTGACATTTCCAAACATCGGAAAGGAAAATCAATGGGAAATAGAATTTCCCAAAGGAAAGGAAATGACAAGGAATTGATTTCCTTTCCCTTCCATTCCGCGAACCAAACGGGGCCTTCGTGGAGAAGAAGCTCCAATCCCCAGCAAAACTTAATCACTCTTTTCTTCTCACCTCCCATATTCATAGCCGCATACTAACAAATCCCTATTTTCCATCTTCTTCCTCTCCCTGCTTCTGTTCAACCCTAAAATAACTCCTCCATAATGAACACCTCTTCCTACCACAGTATAAAAACCCTAGAAACAAAAAGAGAGGGGTCGAAAGATCGATGAGAAGATCACCTACTGTCGGCGGGATGTCGATCCACTGCAGCGAGGCGTCGACGACGAATGGCTTCGATCTCCGGTGGTGGCGTCCTCGACAACACGACGATGACTCAGAGGAAGTCCCGATCCAACACTATATGACCGGACTTCGTCAGATCCGGTTGGAGGAGACGGAGGGCACGTCGGTCAGCGACGGCGTGGTCTCCAAGACGGCTTCTCGAGGATCGAAGAGGCACACAAACTTCGAAGGAATGTGCATGGTCTTCGAGGCGACACACGAGTCGAGGAAGCGCTGCAGTCGAGGAGGCTCCCTACTCGATGACGAGGAGGTGGTGCGCAAGAAGATTCGACGACTACACGGTGGTCTTCGGTGGCATCGAGAGGAGATCGACTCCGATCTAACGATAGCGAGGTGCGACGAGGTGCTATAGTCGAGAACAGACCTCGATCGGAGTGGCGACGGCCGATCTGTCATCTCTGGCGAGGTAGAGGTTCCCTGATGGCTCGATTGCGCTGATATGAACTCCGGCGATGTTCTGAAGGAGATGAGAGGTCTGGATATGATTGTGATGGTAGAGATGGTGAATTCCGGTGAGGCTGCTGCAGGGGTGAGAATGTCGGTGACGGTGGACCTCCGGCGAGAGTGCAGTGGTGCTCGGCCAGGAACAGTAAGGAGAGAGAAAGAATCAGTGGAGAGAGAGAAAATATGAGAGAGTACTATGACTGTGATGTGATGTGGACTTATCAGAGTTGTATTGGAAAACGTATAATATTTATAATAAAATATACGTGTGTCAACAGTAGAGAACAGTGGCAGTGTTACAAATATGAATAGATCTGGGGTGTTCTCCAAGCAAGGCAGTGGCAAGTGTATATAATTACAAATAGATCTGGGGGCATCAGTACAAGTTTATAACATAATATAACTAATTAACTGATTTAGTTATAACTACCAGCTAGCTAATAACTAACTAATCAATTAGCAACTAATTAAATAAATTATTAACTTCTTAATTATAATTAATTAGAATAATGGAACCTATCTCAAATCCTCTCTGTTAACTAAAAGCTAATAGCCAAACTAACTAAAGCAAAAGAGATAATATTCAATATTTAACTAAAACAATATTTAAATAATAAAAATTAACTTTTAGTAAATAGGTTCACTAGGCAAGACAAATTCTTAAGATTTAAACCTTTATCTAAATATAAAATAATATTTTTCTAAAAATGAAAGTTAACAAACCATTAGAACTTTAGAATAAATTTAGAAAAATACTTTTTGTTAAAAATAAATCTGTATCTAGAAAACGATATTAGACTCTTGAATATAAATTTTGAAAATCTCAAAAATTCACCAAAATTAGTTTTAGGGAGTTACATATACTGAACTCAGCAACATGCCTACTCCTACCCACAGTTGTACCCATCTTAACCATCTATCATACTATGTTAATCATATACTAGCAACCCAGAGTAGAACCCAGTTTCAAAGGCATAACAAACACCATTTGAACACACACAAAATGTTCAATAATCAAGAATGATTCAAAAGTCTGTCACTTCTATAATCGACCCGAAGAAACCAATCCACACACCATACTTGGAAATCAAACATGCATAAGAATTTGAACCCCCAACGGCTACCATGGAACTCAGAACTGGGAAGAAAATGGCTAATACAACACAATCTAGACCTCATAATTTGAGTTAACAAAAATGTTTAACCAAAAAATTAAACAAGAATTGTATAAAACTACAAAATCAAAACAATCAACTCAATGCTAAGATTATCCCCAAAGAACAGAAGATTATACAAAGCTTTAATCAAATGAATATAAGAAATACACAAAAATTATAGGTTTGAATAACAAGCCCTGCTGATTCTCACTCCTGACACGCACACTGGACACGATCCACGTCTTGATCAGACACGAACAGAAAGGAACACGCACCCAGGTCCGGACACAACTCCTAGAGATACGAATATTGCCTATAGCATGGCATAACTCATACACATCAAAACTATCACCAGAGTACTCTATAAATAATAAAGGATAGGGAATTACCTGGAGAGAGGGATATAGCTGATCGAGGACGCTCTTCCAAGAGTCGGACATAACTCACGAGCCGATAGCGATCAAGAACGTTACTGCGGTACTTGATCTGGTATTGCGAAGATCAGGATCAACTCAGTCCGTAGGAACTACTCAAAATCTATCACAATTGAATAATTAAACTCAATCAATTGATCTTCTAATCTTGCTACAGAATGCTCAATCAAAATCAGCAGCTAAATCTGAGACTCACCAGGAATTTGTGATCGACAGCCTCGACTGAGCAGCAGGTACATTTCCAGAAAGGAAGCGACATCGATCTGAAATTCCATATCGAGAATACTTAGTTCGATCGCGATCGAAGCGACCGAAGAGAGAAAGGGGATCAGAATTGAACTTACTGAGCATCGAATGTCTAGATTGGAAGGAGCTCGATCACACGGAGGAGGTCACCGTGTCGACGGAGAGTTTCTGGGAATAAACACCTTCGGAGCAACGTTATCCTCAGACGCTGTAGTGGAGGAAGCATCGTAGCACCGCCGCCATTGCCACACAGGCTCGCCGGAGAGGATCTTACGGTGGAAGAACGAACTAGACGCCAGAGAAGGAGATCGATCGTCGAGATGAACGCCGTCTCACGATCGCCGGAGAAAAAGAAGTGCCGTCGCCAAAAATGGTCGTGTGCCGTCGATAGAACGAAATTGCTGATGTGGTGGCGCTGCTATGGTTTGTTCCGCAGTCGGTCTTCACGAGGATTGACGAAGCGCCATCGTAGACTTGACACCGGAGTGATGATGATTTCCGCCCGCCTCTGCCATGGCCTTCTCAATTTAGGGTTAAGGTTTCGTAGATCGAATTGGGGATGAAAAGCTTTTGGGGATAGCTTAGCTGTAGAATTTAATGTGGTTGATGAAGAGTTCATTTCTCTCTCCAGAATGTTTTTTATAGGGAAAGTAATGAATGGGTATGTTTGCAATTTGGTATTTTCCAATTTGCTATTTACAAATCACCCCAAAAGTTGTTTGGAAAGTTGTTATGACTGTTAGGAATCTTGGGGGAACCACTGCCTCGTTACTTACTAACCAACTAGCGAATCAATTAATCATGCCAATTAATCGAGACTTATTAAATAAAAACTATGAAGTTTAAATTAAGAAAATAAAACTTAAGTATAACTTATTCTTTAAAATATCAAAATAATTCTAAAATTCCATAAAACTGAGAAAGCGGGGTTACATAATGCACATGGCTACTGAACAGTGCCTGTGCTGAAGCTCGCTTGCTGATGTGCATGGCCACTGAACAGTACTTGCGCTGAAGCTCGCTTGCTGATGTGTACGACCACTGAATAGTGCTTATGCTGAAGCTCGTCTTGCTGATGCGCATGGCCACTTAACAGTGACTGCGTTGAAGCATGTTTTTCCTTTTGCAAATGTCTTTTAGGTATTTTCTGACTTTTTGCTTGCTTCTATGCAGTTTCTATGGTTATCCCTCGATTCGACGAGCTCATCTTCGACTCATCTGTTTGTGCCCTAGGCGTGAATTTTGACGAGGAGGTGGTTAATCCTACAAGAGAATTAATCACTCGAGATCAGCCTTCGAATCGATTGGCTATGATGGACCTCCAGCACTATGTCTATTTCTAGCGTATGATGGGTCGAGATAAATTCTTAGCCGGTAGTGACGCTGGTGGTGAGATGCTGAAGCCACAATTCCTTTTAGGAGGCAAGTTAGTTTCCAAAGAGACAAGGATCATGAAGATCAAGGAGGAGTGGTACTTTGGCAACTATGACCTTAGTCTGTATATTCCACCGACCGAACAACAACTTTCACTTTTGATCTTCTCGTATTTGGTTGAGAGACGACGTATGGAGTAGGATTTGACCCCTACTCAGTGCTGGCAGGCCATTTTAAACTGGATTTCTGCTTCAGTAAGAGAGATGCTTTTATGTACGTCCGTGATAGACCATCTTACTCTTTGAGGGTATTACGTCTAGGGCACCTTCTCAACGATTTGAGCCCGGACATTCATCCTTGTAGGGCTTCCCTTTTTGCCAACCGGTTTCTTGCGGAGGCCGTACCCGAAGGGACCTTTTCGGGTCGAAGGTTGGGTCCACCCTGAAGCCAAGTGGCATAACTTAACCTTGTGGATATTGGCCAAGTACGAGACGGAACTGAAATGGATTAGTTTGTACTATGCTGTCAGAGCCATGGAGTATTGGATGGAAATCAATCAGCACATGTTCCTGGCTCTGCTGGAGTTATACAACCACCATACCGGAATGTTTTATACTCTTGGAGGAGAGTTGGGGCTGGCTCTCCACGAGATGTTTGCTATCTCGAGACTGCCCTGGGGTAACAAGCCATACGACGAATATACTTCCTGTAACGAGGAGTTCATAGGGCTGGAAGCACAACAGCCCAAGGTGATGGACATATACAAAGAGTTGCTGTGTCACCATCAAGTATGCCTGCGCTAGGATGCTCAGAAGACTCACCCTCACATTTTCGCCTGGAGGGATTACGTCTTTACTGAACATCCCACAGGACTGGGGCAGGTCCATATCACTACTCGTAGGGAATATACCGCTACTGAAGTTGATGCATTGATGCAAGCAGCGGGGGATAAAAACTCCTCGGTGGACGCTAAGGGAGCCGACCGTTTCAGTCCACAGTTATTTTTGTCGAAATCTGTGTACCATGGCTCCAAAAGCGGTGTTGCCTGCCTTTTTGATGATATGGCTACGCACTTATGTGACTCCCGATGTTTCTGGGTCTGTGGGGAGAATGAGCAAGAACTGTCACGCCCCGCTCCCGTAGGAGCGATCGTCCTCGCTAAGGCATGATGCCGCACGAGCCTAGATTGCGCTCGTGCAAGACGGGTTCCATAACGGCTGATTTCAGCGGCTACGACGGGGTCGTCGCACAGAAGTCCCGAGCAGAGATATTGAATAATAGCAACAGAATTTAGAACAAAACACAAGTCATTCAAAGAAGCTCTTTATTGATATTGAAACAACGATTACATTGGGGGCGCAAGGCCAAGATTACAATTACTCAAGCTCACTCTTCTCACATTTTACAAGTTTACTCAGCTCTCTCTCATCTCTCAATTACAAGTCTTGATCCAGCGGAAGCTTTGAAAGACGATGTCCATACATTATGTCCTGTATAAGTCTTTACTCCATGCGGCTGCACGCTTCGAGTCGCCAAGGAACTCCATGCCTCGACGCATCCAAGCGAGCCCCGCGCCACGAGCTTCTACCTGTGCCTGCACATGTAAACTATGTGGGTGTCAGTACTCAACTGTACTGGTGGAATGAGCTTCTCGCCCACCCATACAAAACCAATACGTTTACTTTACTTTGTGCAACATAGTCCCCTTTTTGATTGTCTTTCTACTCTTGCCTTAGGATCAGTTTTAGGACCGGCATCTTAGCGCAACTTGTGTATCAGAACCATCCCGTGCTTGCAATGTCAACGTTAACTCATACTTTGTCTCTAGACCACTTCTCGTGCCAACAACGTTAACCTATCAAGTCATGTTTGCCTTACGGCCAAAATCAGAGACGCAGCTACACGATAGACTTCTTTTCCATGCGACCGTGCTACGAAATCCATATTGAGGTCGTACCTCGCAACTCACTAGGACTTAACCATATCGCCGCTTCGCGGCCTGTGCTACTTTGATAACCAACCGACCCAATCAAGACTTGTGAATCTAGTGTCACTCGACCAACTTTGCCTTACGGCGGTTTCCCGACATAAACTCAACCAACTCAACCAACTTATGCAACTTATATGCCGACAACTTAAACTCGATGCCACATCTCGTGCCGAAGCACGTTGCCTATGTTGTAGCCATTCTTAAGCCCAAACATTTGTACTCTAACTTGTACACACACATTCAGCAACTCAACTCAATCCAAAGGCACTCACGTGGATTGCCGTCATGCCGACTCATCTATATGATTTGGTCACTGACTCCCAGAGCCATGGTGGACTACTTTTTAGCTGAGTATAGGATGGACCTCTTCGGGTAGCTAGCCTTAATGAGCGTCCACCGAATACTTTGCCTCAGGTGCAGCTATTTGGCTCTCAGAGCCATATTTGTTTTCCTTTGTGCTCGCAGCGGTCCCGTGGCGCCACAGGTTACCGTGCGGGGAAACTTTACCTTGTCGACAAGTTGTCCATGACCATGCAAGACTCGACTCAACTGACGTCTCACACAGTCATTGTACTTCTAGTGTTACCATCTCTTTCAGGGCTAAATTCAATACTTCTCACATCTGAGATCTTGCCTCGATGACCCGTAGTCGCGACATTCTTCTTTCTTGCCTCAACGACCCAGTCGTGAGCATTCTTCTTTCTTTCTTTCTTGCCCTATCATTCCACCCAACTCAAGAACAACTGTTTAGACATTTTTCCAAAACAAATGAATCAACCGTGGCCCGTGCCTTAAAACTCTAGGACCGTGCCATCGTGTCTCAAACCGACTTTCGATCTACGCGACGCTATCGCACAAGTCATACTTCATATGACGGGCCTTGGGATCGCGAGACTATTTAACTTGACAACCGCAGAAAGAGCGGGACAGCACTAAAAATGACTTAGGTCGATCGGCGTAACTTTGCCTAACTTAATCGAGCCTATAACTTGACTCAAGGGACGAGCAAAGGCTATGCCAAGCCTGGTATTATGGAAACGTGTATGCTTTGTTGAGCATTTATGCGGGCAACGCCTATGACTTAGGCTATTTCATAGCTTTGTGTCGAAGACCAACTTTCCTTCTCCCAAGCCACGGGACGAAGGACCGAGTGTCATTTTCAAAGCACGCCGTACACCAACTCTAAGCTGACCGTGGGACGTTTTTCCATGTTCTAACTCATTTCGACCCGTCGGGATTATTCCCTTAGCTATGTGGATTCGTCTCTTTTATTATTAAGCCTATTGTGCAAGTTAAAAACATGCGTTTTATTATGTGAAGGCAAAGATGAGGCAAGTTCACCGAAACTACCCCACCTGAGCGAGACCGAGCGATGTCTCCGAGTAGCCGTTGCAAGGCTATGTCCGAACGCTGTCGGCATTTCGATTCCTTCGATTGACTGAGCGGGATGGGGCACTACATCATACACCACTCAGAAAAAGTTTCGTCCTCGAAACTAACTGAGTACACTTATTGACTTATCACTTTTACTCAACGTTCAACGACTCTCGCGCACACTCCTCCTATAGGTTCCCTCGAATCCGAGCCACGCACGTGCTATCCTCAATCCTTTCTTCCAAGCTTACGGTATCAAATCCTCGACACTTCCCCGTTCCTCATGTCTCACTTGATTCAACGTATCACTTAGTATGGATCGTGCACATATCTTAGGCGTCCCTAAAATACATGCATTTCAACCAAACCTCGTGATAGAGAATCCACCATCACCACTCGAGTCGGATCGTGCACATATTCGGGCGCCCATGATATACGTGCATGTCAACCAAGACTCGCGAGTGGTACCTCCGTAACTCCTATCGCTTCGCGCTCGGACGTCTGCCTAACCGCTAGGCTATGTCTTTTGTCTAAGGTTATTCGTCAGCATTGGAATCATAGTTCCCAAACAATAATATCAACACTGACCCCATCCTAAGGTCAAACCAAGTTGATAGTACGGGTTTTCTACCCAAGCTCGTATCACTCCGATTTCTAAACATCGAGCATCGATTTCCTATGCACACATCCCAACATTTTACCGTACGGGGTCCGAGACATTCTGCAAAGCCATCCTACTTCAACTTACGTTCAACCAAATTCCACGATGTATCAATATCGCTCGTTCAACAAACCATCTTGCATAGGCTATCTTCTTCGAACACGTTCGACATAATCCGCCTATCAATCCTTCCAAGTTAAGCACTCTAAGACACGATTCATCTCTAAACCATAATTCACATTTCATATTTTCTAAGTCATTCATCCCAATTCACGTATTCGATCACGAGGTCATCTGACTTAACAATACGTTGCGCCCCGATCTCACGCAAGTCAGATTATCCACGGTGGGCACGAATCACCATGCACGCTCTCGCAAGATAATCATTCTCATCGGGACGTAACTCTTGTTTTGTGTCTAGACTAATTCATTTTTGATGCGCAGATTGGACTTACTCTATCCCCAAGTTTCATTCATTCGTTAATCGCAACTCCTACAATCCTCGAGTTCACCTTCGCATCAAGCCAACCAGTCGAGACAATCAAACCTGCCGCGTCCTGATTTTTCGAGTTCAATCATTCTCGCGACATGAATCACCATGTCAGCGCTCACGCGGAACGATTGCCTCAAATCCGACGCAACGCATGTGCGAGCCTAGAGTTGCGCTCGCACAAGACAAGATCGTCGATGTTGTGGCTATCAACGTAACCCTCAAGACACGATCATTTTCATCCAACATTCATTTCGATCGAAATCCTAAGTATAACACCCAATCGAACAATAACACTTGCACGATCGTCATTCGTCGAGTCAGAGTACCCCTGAGTTATCGCATATCGATCTTTGATACGCCTCAATACCATCGACGATATGCGTAACCTGACGATCTTCCTTTGCAACCAATTCTGAGTCGTACGAATGATGCAATCGTCCGACTGGATAATCTCCTCGACATTCAAGTTCAAGTTTATTCATTATCCCTCGAATCCTTCACAACATCAATTTCCGCAATCAATCGATCAACATCCCTGAGGCAATTGCATACACCACTCAGGGATGAAGTTATTTAACAATCTTCAACTTATCATTCGAATCAAAATCAACTACTTCAAATTTTCCGTTCGAACCATTCCTCGAATTCTAAGCACGCTCGTCTATATCTCATCGACGTTATCGTCGCTCGATAGCACCCCAATCGATAGTCGACTCACTTTACTCAATCGAGTTCAACTCATTCTCGTCCGACGCTGTTCAATTCCCGTACTCGACTTTTCTAAGGTCGACACAGCTTTGGTGTATATGCCCAGTCCGACTTAGCCAACCGTGCTTACGCGAACCATCTTTTTGTTTTGTCAAAAACTGTTCTCCTACGTTTTACAAAATAGATAGACTTATTGTATGGACATCTCGTAGGATAATTGAGAGAGAGCGCACCAACGATAACACTTTACGGAAGCAACAATTCAGAGTTTACGGAAACAACGAGTTAAAGAATTCAATCGATAGTCCAAGGACGTAAAGCCGTGCTCTGATACCATTATGTCACGCCCCGCTCCCGTAGGAGCGATCGTCCTCGCTAAGGCGTGATGCCGCACGAGCCAAGATTGCGCTCGTGCAAGGCGGGTTCCATAACGGCCGATTTCAGCGGCTGCGACGGGGTCTTCGCACAGAAGTCCCGAGCAGAGACATTGAATAATAGCAGCAGAATTTAGAACAAAACACAAGTCAATCAAAGAAGCTCTTTATTGATATTGAAACAACGATTACATTGGGGGCGCAAGGCCAAGATTACAATCACTCAAGCTCACTCTTCTCACAATTTACAAGTTCACTCAGCTCTCTCTCATCTCTCAATTACAAGTCTTGATCCAGCGGAAGCTTCGGAAGACGATGTCCATACATTATGTCCTGTATAAGTCTTTACTCCATGCGGCTGCACGCTTCGAGTCGCCAAGGAACTCTATGCCTCGACGCATCCAAGCGAGCCCCGCGCCACGAGCTTCTACCTGTGCCTGCACATGTAAACTATGTGGGTGTCAGTACTCAACTGTACTGGTGGAATGAGCTCCTCGTCCTCCCATACAAAACCAACACGTTTACTTTACTTTGTGCAACATAGTCCCCTTTTTGATTGTCTTTCTACTCTTGCCTTAGGATCAGTTTTAGGACCGGCGTCTTAGCGCAACTTGTGTATCAGAACCATCCCGTGCTTGCAATGTCAACGTTAACTCATACTTTGTCTCTAGACCACTTCTCGTGCCAACAACGTTAACCTATCAAGTCGTGTTTGCCTTACGGCCAAAATCAGAGACGCAGCTACACGATAGACTTCTTTTCCATACGACCGTGCTACGAAATCCATATTGAGGTCGTACCTCGCAACTCACTAGGACTTAACCATATCGCCGCTTTGCGGCCCGTGCTACTTTGATAACCAACCGACCCAATCAAGACTTGTGAATCTAGTGTCACTCGACCAACTTTGCCTTACGGCGGTTTTCCGACATAAACTCAACCAACTCAACCAACTTATGCAACTTATATGCCGACAACTTAAACTCGATGCCACATCTCGTGCCGAAGCACGTTGCCTATGTTGTAGCCATTCTTAAGCCCAAACATTTGTACTCTAACTTGTACACACACATTCAGCAACTCAACTCAATCCAAAGGCACTCATGCGGATTACCGCCATGCCGACTCATCTATATGATTTGGTCACTGACTCCCAGAGCCATGGTGGACTACTTTTTAGCTGAGTATAGGATGGACCTCTTCGGGTAGCTAGCCTTAATGAGCGTCCACCGAATACTTTGCCCCAGGCGCAGCTATTTGGCTCTCAGAGCCATATTTGTTTCCCTTTGTGCCCGCAGCGGTCCCGTGGCGCCACAGGTTGCCGTGCGGAGAAACTTTACCTTGTCGACAAGTTGTCTATGACCATGCAAGACTCGACTCAACTGACGTCTCACACAGTCATTGTACTTCTAGTGTTACCATCTCTTTCAGGGCTAAATTCAATACTTCTCACATCTGAGATCTTGCCTCGACGACCCGTAGTCGCGAGCATTCTTCTTTCTTGCCTCAACGACCCAGTCGTGAGCATTCTTCTTTCTTTCTTTCTTGCCCTATCATTTCACCCAACTCAAGAACAACTGTTTAGACATTTTTCCAAAATAAATGAATCAACCATGGCCCGTGCCTTAAAACTCTAGGACCGTGCCATCGTGTCTCAAACCGACTTCCGATCTACGCGACGCTATCGCACAAGTCATACTTCATATGACGGGCCTTGGGATCGCGAGACTATTTAACTTGACAATCGCAGAAAGAGCGAGACAACACTAGAAATGACTTAGGTCGATCGGCGTAACTTTGCCTAACTTAATCGAGCCTATAACTTGATTCAAGGGACGAGCAAAGGCTATGCCAAGCCTGGTATTATGGAAACGTGCATGCTTTGTTGAGCATTTACGCGGGCAACGCCTATGACTTAGGCTATTTTATAGCTTTGTGTCGAAGACCAACTTTTCTTCTCCCAAGCCACGGGACGAAGGACCGAGTGTCATTTTCAAAGCACGCCATGCACCAACTCTAAGCCGACCGTGGGATGTTTTTCTATGTTCTAACTCATTTCGACCCGTCGGGATTATTCCCTTAGCTATGTGGATTCGTCTCTTTTATTATCAAGTCTATTGTGCAAGTTAAAAACATGCGTTTTATTATGTGAAGGCAAAGATGAGGCAAGTTCACCGAAACTACCCCACCTGAGTGAGCGGTCGCCTCGACCGAGCGATGTCTCCGAGTAGCCGTTGCAAGGCTAAGTCCGAACGCCGTCGGCGTTTCGATTCCTCCGATTGACTGAGCGGGACGGGGCACTACAGGAACCTAATTATGCTGGCCATGAAGCTGGTGTTTGGATATCATCTTGCCTTGGTTCTTGCCATGGTCAGCAATACTCTGCGAGGCTTGTGAGAGTTCTCAAAGAGGATAATTAAATACGGCAGAAAGGAGGATAATTTTTTTCGGGTGGAGCTTCCTTACCATTACCTGATGGCCTGGTTAGTGCTACACCACCCATGCTTGATGGACCCTAGTTCGGAAGAAGGTCACATAGACGGGGACGCCTCCATACACTGCTATTGTCGGAAGAAGTGGCTTCACCAAGGTGTCCCCGTTTGTAGATAGGTGTTAGGGAACTTGACCGACTATGACGTCTTTAGGATCCTGCCCTCTTACTCGGGATTGTTTGTGGGAGACATACTGGAGGACAAGGACGACCAGGCGAGTACCTTGACGCATGGAGCTTTCCATTTGCTACAATCCATCCAACCGTCACATTTGGTGTATAGGAACAAGAACCATGTGTTTCTAAAACCTTATCTGCTAAGTCTTTTGGCGTGTCAATTCGGCTATAGCCAAATGATAGTGGATAACCCGAGCACCTGCTTGGGTTAGAAAGGGAGTTTGCTGGACGATGCGTGCGCGTAGCATTACTACAATACCGGGTGCACTAGGGTAAGCTTTACGGTACCCACGATCCGCCCTAAAACACATATCCTATATTTCGTAGTGAAGTTTTACTGCTCAGCGAATAACTTTTCCCTGGGCTACAATTGGGAACGAATTTTTATTATTGGGACCAAAATGAAGGCTTCTTCGACCATCCTTAAGCACATCCGAGATCAGCTACCATCGAGTGGCAAGGTATCAGAGGGTCCAGCGCCTCACGAAAGAAGAAGAAGAGGCCCCCGTAGTTCCGCCTTTGAAACATTAGGCTCCACATAGATGAGATCCCCATCATCTAAGAGGGTTAAGCGGGTTGCCCATAAGCTGACTATATCAGAGCAGCCGGCTACATTGTCTGTAGAACGAAAGAAAGGACAGCCCATTGAGTCCTCTTCACAGGTATCTTGCATACTTTTATTTATCAATTTCAGGATTTCTCCTTATTCTACTGGTTTTTTTTTTAATTTGTGCAGCTTGTGAAGAAGCAATCGAAACGACCTAAGAAAGACTTGACCGATTGCACGTTTAAAGTTCTCGGGGATCTCCCCGAGGCAGCTGCTATCAGGGTACCATCCTGGTGCCAACAGGTCCATTGGTCAGGGCTGAGACCACCATGCCATCTGAAGGCCCTCTATCGGTGGAGGTTAAAAGAACTACCCAGACTGAGGGGCCCTCGAAGGTTGAGGCACCCATGACTATAGAGACCGAGAAGACTGCTAATCCGGAAGAGGTTTCGAAGACAGACACACACGGGTTAAGCCGGTTAAGGAGTCTCTCTTTGCTCCGATTGTCTCTTTTGACTACGATTATAGAGACTTCTCTGAGTTATTGGAGGCGTATGTACCTACCGTCCCAACGAGTATGTTTATCCTGAATCTTAAGATTTTATTCGTCTGTTTGTTTTTTCTTAGGGGTCTTTTTGATTTTGCAGGTACCCATCAAAAAGAGGCTCCTGGGAGAGTCATGACAAGTGAGCCCCTTGTGGTACCCAAGGACAATTTTGCGGTGGCTGAGGGTAAGGCAAAGGAATCTGTTATCAGGGTAGGAGAGACAGATAAGACTGATGGTGCAGCCCAAGGGACTCAAACGGAGCCTCCTTTCGGTATTGATGAGGTGGCCAAAGAGGCCATTGAGGATCAGACTGATAAGGCGGCCGAAGAGACGTCGACTGAAGGTCGGGATAATGAGATGGCTGAAGAGAAGACGGCTGAACCAGTAGTTGTAGAAAAGATTACTGTGGGGGTAGTGGATCAGTCTTTGCCCAAGACAGATCCAGGGGTGGAGAAGTATTCGACTTTGGAGGGTCCCGATCCTGGGTGCATCCCTTGGGAAAGCACCAGCGGGGATACCTCTAAAGTGGTGGTACCGGGACTGGGACCTGCTGCACTAGAGGCTAGTGTGGCTACTCCAGTGACGTCCTCTATCTTTGCAAAGGCCATGGCTCCTCCAGTTCCTATGGCATCCTCAAGTTCTGTGGCATCCTTGGCCGCTTCTGCTTCCGTTCATCTTCCATCGGGATCCTCTACTATGCTACCTCCGATGACACCCATGACCATAGCCGATACTAACTACTACGCTGGGCTGATCATCGAGACCATTTACACCGCTTTGAGATGAGGTGTTGTCCGTATCTTAGAGCATGGTCACACTTTTGTGCTAGCCCGAGCCTCAGTAGCGCTCCTACTGGCATCGTTACGGGGTCATCCCGGGTATGAGGCAACAACCGATGCTTTGGAGGCTTCAATGGTGGAGTTGGAGGCTCATCTCATAGAGCTTCAAGGCTTTAGCATGATCTCTCACCCTTGGTGGACGAGGAGTTGGGAAAGCTGACCGCTGAGCTATCCCGATATCGATTGGGGCGGGATGCTCTTGTGCTTGAGGCGGTCGAGGTCGAGATGAAGGTGGAGGGGTTGGTTACGGCAGAGGAGGTCCAAGCCTGCCTTTAGGAGACCCTTGGGAAATGTTGTGCATATTATCGGAAGCAAATCAGGCTCCTTGAAGAGAAGCTAGTTACGGCGGAAGCCGAAATGGAACGGGCAGCGGACGAGCAGATGGTCTTTCATCATTAGTCGGAGACCTATGCCTAAGTAGCCAAAAGTGCGAAGATCCGTCAGGCAGAGCTAGAAGACGTCTATCAGGGATTAGTCGACTTTGAAGAGGAGGGGGTGAGGTGACATGAAGCTGAACGTCAGGCTAAGGACTCTGTCGGAGCAAGGGTCGCTTTCTTGAAGATTCATATTCACGAGCTTGCACTCCAATAGCTTTAGGAATTAGCCCTCTTTCTGTACTTCTTTATTTTATGCTTCTCTAGGAAGTTTCTTTTTGATGTAGTCGTGTTTTTTTTCCTTTTTCCAGGTTTTGAAAAGAAATAAAGACTCTATTTTCTTTTGTTTGTCCATTTGTTATGAACTTTGTGGTAGCGAGAATCCATTGAGAAGTAGTTTTAACATGATAGACTAGAAGTGGCTCTGCTGGAGATGTTTTGTAGGGATGTTTACTCAGAGGTAATAGGACATGGTAAACATTTGATTTAGTGACAGGGTCGACCTTCTCAGAGGTTGTACGAACATATAAGGATACGACTCTGTGGGTAAAAAAAAAGACAGCTCAGGGTAACGGGAATGTGGATGTCTTTATGTAGGGTTTGTAGCGACACGGGGGTTGCTATGATAAGAACGTTTACTCAGAGGTAATATGGACATGGTAAATATTAAATTTGAAATATCTCACTCAGAGGTTTAAACAAACATGATAAAATAGGACAGTAGAAAGCAATTTAGAGAAAATGTGAACGTGATCGCTTTCTAAGGAACTACTTGTAAAAAGTAGAGAAATATATGCCCCAAACTAGACATTGTATTTTTTTAGAAATTTGCCATTGATCGGCATCATTAGCAGATCTCCAATTGGCGGGTCAGTAAGCACCGTTAGAGTATACCGTCTATATGACGAAGGGACCCTCCCACTTGGGTTCGAATTTCTCGACTGATTTATGAGTCATCACCATTGGCCTTCTAACTGATAACACGAGGTCACTGACTTGAAATGTCCTTTCCTTGACCTTTTTATTGATGGCTCCAAATATTCGAGCTTAATATAGCTCGATATATTGCTGAGCTAGTAGACGCTTTTCATCCAGCGCTTCTAATTTTTGTAGCCAACGATGTTGATTGTCCTCGTCCATTAACTAGTTGGTGATAGCCACCATAGAGATGGAATCTGAATCTCCATGGGAAGTACCGCTTCGCTCCCGTAGACGAGGGAGAATGTCATTGCCAGTGGGTGTCTGGACGGTTGTGCGGTAAGCCCATAGACACTCGCCTAAATTTTTATTCCAGTCGTGTTTATTGGATGATACGACTTTCTTGAGTAGCTTAACGATCGTCTTGTTGAACGCTTCTGCTAACCCGTTCTCTGCCGGATTATAGGCTGTCGAAGATACATTTTGCAGTCAATTTTTTATTATCAAAAACCGATGGAAGGCATGGCTCACAAACTGGGGGCCATTATTGTGAATAGTTCTTCGAGGCATTCTGAAGCGGTAGATAACGTGGTGATTAACAAAGCTGATTACATTCGAGGTTTTAACCTCCACCAGTGGTATCGACTCCGCCCACTTAGAGAAGTAGTCAGTAATAGCGAGGATGAACCGGTATCCTTTGGAGGATGGAGGGCTGATCGGCCTAATATCCATTCTCCATGTTTCGAATGGCCAAGCTGCCGCCGTGGAGTGTAGGAATTCAGAGGGTTGATGGATGAAATCAGCATAAAGTTGACATACTCGACATTTCTTAGCGTAATCAACAACATCTACCATCATGGTGGGCCAATAGTAGCCCATACACCATAATCAGTCCTGCAGCTTAGGACCAGGTTGGTGAGCTTTGCAAGTGCCATTGTGCGCCTTTTGGAACGTTTATTTTGCTTCGACATCCGATAAGCATTTTTTCACAATCCGTACCTGCTTTTTAGGATACGAGAGCGTGTCCAAGCCAGCCTACGCCACGATGTCGGTGGTAGAACGCCGTCTAGCCGCATTGCTCAAAATCACAAATAAATGCTCATTCACAAAATTAAACTAAATTACAATATTCAAATATTCACATTTGATACAAAGTACAATGTCTCACAATTTATAAAGAACAACTGAATAAAAACTTAACTATCTAGCTAGTCTCTAAGTTTTGGCCTGCAAGTACACCCAGATCTTCCAAATGCTAAGAGAAGCCGCGACTAACCTAAAAAATATTGTTTATCTAGTTAGGAAAGGAATAAGCACACGTATGACAGCTATCCGAGACATAACAAAATTCACAGAACATGAAAATTGCATATGAGAAGTAAAACTAGGAAATAACAAGCATCATGATATAATGGAAAAGAACATGCAATTCTATTGACGAGAAATAATGACTAAAAAGTAAACATGTAAAGCATGGTGACATGGCAAGTGGTGAGGAACATGATGAAAGAACTGAAACAAGAACTATTTACGCCGGTTCGACATTAGAATGGCTAAAGGGTAAATTCGGCACCCCGTACGTGTCTTGTGCGGCTGCTATCAGTCATGATCAGACATTTTGGGATGGAATGGGTAGTTCACACATCTTCTAAGATATTTTTCCGTCCAGCTAGTACTCATGGAATCTAGTCGCAAGCATGGTAATCATATGAATGATAGTCAAGAAGTATAAATAAATCCATGATACTAATCTCCGTGTGACGAGTGTGTCAACAAGCAGAAAAGACATATGTATAACATGTAAAGGAAACTATTAGAAACGAAAGCAATCAGTATATGCACTTGCTTGAGGTCCTTAGCTGGTGAAACCGACAATCCTGTTGAGTCAAGAATGGTCCGATAGGCTAGGGTCGATGTGAAGTAGTTAGAATTCTCATGAAATAGGAACATACGGTTAGCGCGATCAAAATTGAATATCAAAGAGAATTTTGTATAAGTAAATATATAACTATTTTGGAAAAATGTCTATTATATTTGAACTATACTTTTATTAGTAAAATAGCTTTTAGATAACTACTTTGAACCTATACAAATTCGTTTTAAGGCTAAACCCTTTAATAAGAAGATATATTCATATAGAAAATGCTTATAAATTATTTAAAAATTATTTATAGTATTCAAACTATATATATCTATTAGTCAAAATACTTTTGAATAAATACCTTGAGAACCAAAGAAAAACCTTTATATAGAAAATACTTCATAAATATTTACATTTGAAAATACTTTAGAATCATTTACTATAAGTATTATAGTAATAAGCATAACTTTAGGAATATAGATGATATTAATAATACCATATATCTATAAAATACTACTAAAATTTCATACTATATGTGTAATTATAAAATATATTGCTGAAACCTACCAATAAATTCATTAGGTCTGGCCCAACCAATCAAGTTAACGAAACATAAAATATACACTGCTATTGGGCCTGAGCCTAATCCTTTCAACTGAACCCAGGCCCAAGCCCATAACTCCTTTTCCTTTCTTTTCTTTCTTTTCTTAAAAAAACTTAACTCATGGGCTAAAGCCCATGGCTACCAGGACCCGACCAATAAGTCCCAGTCCCTTTCTTTAGCTCTCCTCTCCCTCAGGAGAGAGAGAATCCCAGTAGCCAAGAAGGGAAAGGAAACCAAAGGAAAGAGAAAACAAAGGAAAGAGAAGGAAGAAAAGAGGAAGGGGAGAGCCTCACCTCGGAAATGCTCGGCAGCGCCCGGCACTGGCGCTGGTGAAGTGGTGGCTCACGGTGCCTTCCGAAAAGTGGCTTACGGCCAAGGCGGAGTGTTCGGCTGCTGCCGATCTGGCGCATTGGGTGGCGCCCACTGACTGGTTGTAGGGGTCTCGGTGAAGGGACAGTCACCGGCGGTCGGGCCACGTGGCTGAGACGAGAAGGAGATCGGCGAACGAGCAACGGCAGCGCTCCGCATGGCAGTGTCGGCGCTGGAGAGCTTGCCGAGCACAGCAGCGGGGGCTCGGCGAGCGGAGGGGACTCGCTGGCACACGCGTGGCTTGGTGCTTGCGTCAGGCTCTGAGAAGGTTTGGGGCGAGCAGGGCGTTGGCTGAGCACGCCACGGTAGAGGCGGTGCGTAGTCGGCGGTTGGTGGAGAGACGAGCGGGGGTTCTGGCAATGGCCGCTCGAGTGGACGGAAGCAGTCGATGGTGATGCTGTGGGGACGGTCTGGCTCGGCAAGGAGGGGCGGCGCTGGCCGCAGGTTAGATCTAGGATTTTCTTTTGGTTTGGGATGGTGAAGGTCGGACACGAAAGTGTACTTCCATAAAATTGTAATGCATTGGACTTATGAACTGGATGTATATGACACCCGGGATCGGAGCCGGCTGACATGAATGGACACGACACATATTTTGGATACTGGCTGTGTGATGGTGATATCCGTGGCGATGATGGTTGTTTCTTGGAGATGGCGGGGTGTCGGATGGGTGGCCGATGGTGTCCATAGCTCTGGCCGGTAGCAAAGTTGACGGAGAAGGGGAGTTGATCATGGTGGTGGTGGCAAACGGAGTGGATGTGGGTCGGCCATGTAAAGATGGTTTGATTCCAAGGGGATGCGCATGATGACGGGTTTCGACGGGGAGAGGATTATGAGAAGAAATATTTATAGGGTGATTGAGAGGAAAAAAAATCAGATGTAGCTATGAGTTCTTTAGTTTATTAGGATAAGGATCAAAAGGCTTTAGTGTTAGCATAAGATAGACTTAGATTACACGATCTTCATTTGATAATGATAAGTCGACTACAAAAATGGTTAGGCTAAGGATTGCATATATTTAATTGAAGTAGGCTCTCTGTCTTTGGTTCTATACATATAAGTATGAATATTTAATGTATTAAAAACTCAATATGTAACCTGGTCAAATAATACTGAATACTATTATTCATTAAAATAAAACCGAAATTAATCATAATCCATCAATAAATTAAATCAATATTAGTGTAAATAAATATTTGATGATATCAAGTAGTTTTAGAATCATATGAATATCTTATCTGTATCAATTTAAGGATTAGCGCAATAATTAGAAAAAATAATATAAATCACACATTATCAAATAAATATTTAATAAAGTGTGATTTGATTAGAATACTAAACTAAATCCATCTGATCAAATATATTCATATATCTAAAGCAATTCTAGTAAAACCTTAACTTAATGATTAATCACAATAGGGATGTAGAATGATATTGATATCATTCAACTATATTTTATGAATTCAACTTGTAAAATATTTGATACTATTAAATCCCTCATTAAAAAGTCTTTTCCGTAAAAATCTCATTTAAAATACATTTTGGCAAAATCTCTTTTCTATTCAAAATATCTATAATATTTTTTCTACTCGAAAATATTTAGAACTAAATTAAATAAATAAAGAAATAAAGAAAATTTAAAAATTCGGGAAGAGGGGTTACACATTTTAGTAGCTGTGTCATGTAGATACTTACAAAAAAAATAAGAATCACCGTCTTGTCTTATTAGTGCAAAGCACTACAAATCGAGTACACCCGAGAGATCCTGCTCCGAGAATCCCCGAGTACAAAAAGAATTCTGGGAAATGGGACGATGGAGATCGAGCGACAATTGCTCTTTACTCCGTTGACACTCCGATTTACAAAAGTGGGAGAAAACCTAAAAAATTGCAAACTCTTGGCTCACTGGGAGAAAGGGCAACAATTTGGCTCTGAAATGCTCTATGTTCTCTGTTTTTTTGAAGATATATATGTCCTCTATTTATAGTCATTTTGCACTGAAATGACTGTTATGCGCCCACAGGTGGAAAATACACTGATTTCCATGTGGGCGTATAGTCTTCCTTTGGGCGCATAGGGTATAGGCGCATAAAGACTGGATGATCGTGGGTAGATCATGGGGTTGACGTGGCCGCATGCCTCGGTGCACGACTGCTCGTGGAGACTGACGTGGCCGTATACTTCGGTGCATGACTGATCGTGGATGTTGACCGAGTCATGGAGCTGTCCTGACTTGGGCGCATAGGGATTTTATATATGGGCGCATAGGATTTGCATTGTTGGTGTCTGCCACTCTCTGACTTGGGCGTATAGCTACTTCCTGACTTGGGCGCATAGTGTTTGATATTTTCATGCTTCTACAAAACCTCATTCAAAGTTTTTGATACTCGAACGAGTTCGAAATACTTTAAAAGAAGCATGAGAGACTGTCTTCCTGTGGCTCTGTGGGCGCATAGCAGAATCACTCTTTGGGCGCATAGATCCTGTAAGGCTGTCAAACGATGGCTGTTGAGATCTTCTTCGAAAATATGAATTGAAAGATTCATCGGAACGGAATTTGAAGAGGTCCATCCTTCGTGCGATGTCTATGCATAGTCCACATCAGCAAACAACAGGCGCATAATATGCAAATGACCAAGTCTCTGCGTGGACGCATAGACCATATGGGCGCATAGGTCATGTGGGCGCATAGACCATGTGGGCACATAACTTCTCATTCGTGCCTATAAATAGGCCTTGAGGAGAGGGAAAATTCATTCTCCTCTTTTTCTCAAAAACTTTCAAGACACTCTTCATTTCTTCTCTGCAAGAATCATGTCTCCCAAGGCTGCCAAAAAATTTGCGGAGGGCAAAGAAGCTGCACCGAGCGGTTCTCCTCCTTCGGCAGCGTCTTCGCTAGTCCAAGACCCCATTCTGGGTGAGGCTATGCTTCAAAACAAAGTCTCGAGCGTTAATTTGTGACGCTCGGACTTCTCTCTGCTTGGGCGCATAACCATTGATATGCGCCCAAAGCAACACACTTCGATGAGTATTCTTATGCGCCCATAGAAGCATGCGCCCACACACTTGTTGTGTGACATGCGCCCATACAGAAGAAACTCATAGCAAGAAGTTACACAAGGTTTATAAAAACAGCTAAAGCTACTCCTAAGTTAAATAATGAGAAGCAAAGCAAAACAAAACAAACAATAATTCTTTTTTTTTTAGAATGACTGAAACAAAAGTAGAGAAAACATGTTCAAGAACATTTAAGGTACAATATGATAATCATATGCGTCTATCCAAAATCATGGTACTCTAAATCCTCGTCATACTAGTAAGCAAGGCTACGATAATCACAAAGTCCTCGACTTAGGCACATACCTTTAGAATCGTGGTATTTAAAATTTTTGCGATGCCGCTAGCTTGGCTGCGAAAACCTTAAATTCCCACACTCGAGAAATATATCCAAAATCAGACTATATGTCCTCACCATGCTGGCTAATGTGACTGTAGAAGACTAGATTCCATAACTTAGATGACCTAGCCCATATAATTTCAACTTGACAAAAATTAAATTAAATCAACAATGGATACCCAAAAATCAATTTCATTAACTAACCAAGAAAGTTAAATATAAACTATTAGAATCAAATTTCGAGATATTTTATAATGAGATTCACAAGGGTCATTCCAGGAATCTCTCAAGGGATCCTAACTGTGATTGAGTACCTTCAAAATATATTCTAATCCTACTGCAGGCTGTAGTGGTACTCTAGTTCGAATACCACTACACAAACTCGACCTGCATGGGCCACCACTAAAAATGTATCACGACCCGCACCCTAGAGTAAGGGCACGAGACGTGGGTACGTATAGCCTACGCCGCAGTGTCGGCGGTAGAACGCTGTCCTAGGTCAAACATCTAACAATATAAAGGTACCTGTACAATATATACACTCCGAATGGAGGTGACATAGTAAATATAGTCTCAATCACATCTAAGGTAGAGCATGATAAAAGATAGATAAAACATGAAATCCACAAAGAGATACCGCAGATAGAAGTCTAAGTGTCTAAGATACACAAACCCAGAAAATATCTCAAATCTCAAATACAGTAATCCATAAAGTAAATACAACTCAAGACAACTAAAATAACTATCTATACAACCTCTATTGTGTCTCCTCTAGGCTAGCAGACAACCTCCAAGCTATCTGTAAAATTTATCAACATGTCCGGTCAGGACAGGAGCGAGCACAAAATATCTCACGCAGTTCATATCAAGTTAGGAAATATAAAGCATGCAATAGAGTAAGATACAAAAAATGCTGAAAGAAGAATGTATATGAAAAACAGCAGAGATTTGATAATAGAAAATATCTATATATGATAAGTAAGAACCGTAAGCAATATTTGATTTAGAGTACAATATGGTTATGTAAACGGTTTATGACAATGCAATGGTAACTCTATTGTACGTGAGTGCACAATGGACATATACAATAGTTATACAATATTGCACAATAGGATTTGATTACATAACCAATTCTACTCTCCCTCCCCAATCAATACACAAGGATCCACTCCAGTTATATTTTCTTATACAATAGTGTACAATATTATACAATAGATGTACAATGTTATACAATAGTTGTACAATGGTCTATCCATGGGACTCATATGATAATGAGAGTACAATATGCACAATGAGTATACAAGGATAAGGGTATTCAATAAATACAATATGTAAGTGAAACGCACATTACAATATGTATTTAGTGAATACAAGGGAATAACATCTCAAAAGAAGATCCATATAGTACCAATCCGTGATAACAATCGTGTCAGCATCAAGTACAGTAATCTAGAGCAAGAATGTAAATCCAGAAAAATATGAAACGGTCAGAGAATGTACTCGCCTGATAACCTGAACATCTGATAGGTATAGGGGTCCAACTGAAGCCACAGAGTCCTATTTAAAGCAACACAGGTTACAAGGTGTTCAAGTTGTAATAAATGAATTTCTACAAGCAATCTATATTATTCTAGGCTCTTCTAAGTCAAATCAACTCTAGGTCAACTCCGGTCAACAATCTAATCAAACTAGGTCAAGTGTTGACTTACAGTTGACTTTTGGTCAACTGGTCAACTCTGGTCAAACAGGGTCAATTCTAGTCTAATTATTAAAGATATAAAGTGTACTTCGTTATTTGTACGTCGAAACTTATGACACGCAAATCGAGATAAAAAGATCAACGGTAAGGTTAATAATCTTATTATAGTGATCCACGTGTCCAACTTGTCAATTTCAGCGATATGAGATCGCTGGAATTGACTGATCTCAGTTTTGTTGTACTAATCCCGAAATACGAACATTATAAGAATTAATTATAATAAAAGATGATACATAGAGAAACTATCTACAAACATTATCGAATGATGAATTAAACATCGCCAACGTGTCCAGAATGGTCAAATTAGTTAGGATAGCCTACCCATCGGTCCAATTTGGACACAAGGGCAAAAAAATAATTTCGGGTCAAAAACGGTATCCGTGTCGGATCCGTTTTGCACCGAAAAATGTGCAAGAAAACAAGTCTATAAATATAACAAATAATATGTCTACGAAACCAGAATGACGATACGAACCCAACGGTATATCCAGAATTGGATTCCGTTTACCCGATCTCAATTTGGTCCATTGACCAGAACTTGGAATTCCGATTTGCACGGAAATACGTGCCGGAGCCAATGTCCACTAAAACCTAGCAAATTATATGTCAACGAGTCCAGAATGACGATACGAACTCAACGGTGTATCCGGAATTAGATTCCGATTAGCCGATCTCAAAATGATCCGTTGATCCGGACTGTGGGACCCACTTTGTACCAAAATACGTGTCAGGGCCCACGTCCTCCAAATCTAACAAATTTTATATGAAAATATGCCAGAACGATGCCACGAGTCTACTGGTGGTGTCAGAAATGAAATCTGGAGTCCCGTATTCAAAAATAGAATTTTACAAGTTGGAAATTACGAATTCGGACGGCCAACTTTGGCGTCGAATTCAACCAATCAAACAAGCTCACAATGAAACGAAACTGGAAGGGTAGTAAGAGGGTTATACCAGCTTTGCACAGGAACTAGTAGCACGCCAAATGGAGCTGCGGTGGAGGAGGCATAAGCCGACGAAGTTGGCTCCGCAAAACAGTCTAAAATTTATACAATTTAAACGGTCAACTTGGTGGCCGGTTTCGATGTATCAAACGATAAAATTAACGGACGAAAATTGACGGGAGTGAAGACGGATATACCAAGATTGTGACGGAGTAAAGAAATCGCTGATCCAACGGTCGGATTTCTCGAAAATCACACACGAAGTTGCTGCGACGGGGTGGCATTTCATCTTCGTTTCCGGGCTCGTCACGACGGAAACCCGTGCCAAACGCACGGATCGCCTCCGATACACGTCGGAGAGAAGAGCGGCGGCTACGGGGAATGCCCCGGGGGTGCGCCCGGCCAAGGGGGGCCAGCCACGGCGGCCACGCCGGCGGCAGCGGCGCTGCACCGCCGGTCAGAGGCGCACGGCCATCCGAGCTGCTTGCAAATGCGCGCGTTGTTGTTGCTGTTGCGGTGCACGCACTGCTGCTGGCCGTGCGGGGGCACAGGGGCGGTGAGTGGCGCAGCTAGGCACGACGAGGGCGGCGGCCGAGGGTGGTGGTCACGGTGGTGTTGGCGGCGAGTGGAACGGTGTGGAGAAGGTGGCGGTGGTGGTGTGGTGGAGCTCGGCTAGGAGAGGTGGTTCGGAAGAAGGAGGAAGGAGGAGCTCGAGGATGATGAGTAGTTTGTCGGGCTCGGCCAGGAAGGGCTAGGCTCGGGATGGCTGTGTTGGAATTGCTGTGGAGTTGGTTAGGAAGAGAGAGAGTAAGGAAAAATTTGTTTTGTACATGTGAGTAATGAGAGGGAAGAGAGAGAGAGAGAAAGCTAATCCTAGAAGTTAGGGCCGGCCATGTCGGGTGTTGGAGATGTTGTGTTGGCTGCTATAGGGATGGAGGGAAATTAATGGTGAGGATTGAATGAGGGAAAATCAAGGGTAGAAATTAATAGGGGATTGGATTCATTTTTTTGGGATTTTAAATCAATAGATTATACACTAATTATTTGAAGTGGAAAACTAGGTATTTAATATTATTTTTGGGAAAGGAAGGTGAGGGTATCATGAGAGAGGGTAATATAAAGTTTGGACTGGGTTCGGTCGAGCCGGGTTGGATCAAAATCGGACACGGTGCAATAATCAAATTTAAATAGGTGTTTATGATCATGAGTAAATAAGTAGCATGTGGGGATTCCAATAAATGGGACACAAGTATCATACGGGTAGTAGGCTCAATGTGGGCCATATCCATATTTGGGGTTGTCAGGTTTGGGTCGACAGGGTATCCACAATTCAAGTCGGAAAATAAATGTGACACCGTGGTGTGAAATAAAATCGGGTCACGTGTCAGGAAAGTCGTGTGAAGCAAATGGAGCACAAAATGATGTGTCTGAGTGGGACACGAAGGTCATGGGTAAAGAGCGTCTCGAGTAGATCATGCATGATGAGTTTGTTTCAAGAAAATGACTAGCCTTGTGCTCCTAAATTAAAAGTCACGGTAACGTGCTAATAATGATCAAGGAAAAAAAGTGGGAAAATTAATTAATGATCAAATGGTCTAAATCGATCCGAAGTTGTGCAAAGCAAAAAGAGTACAAGGGAACAAGTTTAGATGGGATATTATATACCATCATGAAGGTAATCTTGTCCACTACAAAACTCGTGAAGAAGGTTTCCAGTGATGAACATCCCTGACACTCCAAATATCAAAGGCACAGAAAAGTACATTTAAAGATAAATAAACAGAATGATTATTTATTGAAACTAATTCAATCAGAAAAATTAAAAAAAATTAACCCAAAATTCAGGGTGCTCACAACCTTCATCCTTATGCTGCCGACACCCTTTCCAATCTGATGATGTTAAAGAATAGGTCGTATCCCGTAGGGAAGCTGCGGCTGGAAGGTTAGAGGCACCTCGTTTCGTTCTGGAGTGACCTTACTGAATGGGTGCTTTCAACCTATGAAGCCACTCTGAAGGCTACCGGCCTTTTTCATGCCATTAGAGCCACTCAATATGGCATAAAGACGAATTAGCCCATGTTTATCTCTCTGGCAGAGTTGTACAATCATCACACCTGTACCTTCTTCACTTCGGGCAGGGAGATAGGCTTGGCTCTCCATGAGATGTAGGAAATATCGAAGCTTCCTTGGGGAACAGAGCCGTATGAAGAATATGTCCCTTGTGATGAAGAACTCCTGGACCTGGAAAAGAAGAACTTCGAGATATCGGATTGCACTCTAGTAGGAGGTCACTTAGTTACCTAGAAAAGTCAGAAACAACCGATAGATAGTACTTTAATTAAGGGGTGGCCCGGTCAAGCGCTGAAGCTGATGTGTATAAGGAGTTATTCTGTCACTTCCTCATCTGTCACAGGATCACAAAGACAGGAAAGACTAAGGGGGCCAATCCCCATACGAGATCTTAGACGAGCTATATCTTCGTTCAAGAAGAAGGAGAAGGTCTGGCCTCCTTTTCGATTTACAAGCCCCTGACGAAATCTGAAATAGAGGAACTGATTACAGATCACGGGGCCGCAAATACTGATAATAGTGATGACCATTGGGGGAATTCCCCGATTTACCACTTCTTCTGACAAGCTGAGTTTAAATTGTCGAAGAAAGCCGTGCTGGCAACTTTTCTGATAATCTAGATCCGCGACTGTGTAGTCCCTGGTGGTTTAGGGTCTATTAAAAGGATGAGCCGGAGTATGATACTTCCGGTTGTAAAGTTGGCATTTGGATGCCAGCTTGCCCTGCTTCCTGCAATGGTCTGCGCCATCCAACGGGGCCTACGAGATTTTGTTGGAAATGCGGTGACCCCTGACGGCAGAACAGACTTTGCCCAGACTGAACTCCCCTTTCATTTTCTAATGGGATGGCTGCTGTTGTATTGTCCTAAACTGATGAACGCCGGGCCGGTGGCGGACTCTTTGGCCAGAACCGCCTTTCTTGGAAGGTTCCATGATGCAGACTGGGTCGTCACGGGGGGGCCTGCTTGCAGAAGGGCCTTGAGCTTTCTTTAGAACTACGAGTTCTTCAGAGTATCCCCTCCATTCGGCAGTGGCAATGCAGGGGACACACTAGTAGATGAGGGAGCCCATACTACTAGCTTGACCACTGGGGCATTCCATTGGCTCCAGTCTATCAGGCCCTCGCATCTGGTGCTCAGGAATATGAATCACACCTTCCTGGAGCCTTATCTACCAAGACATTTCGTACGACAATTTGGCTATAGTCAGCTTCTTTTGGGCAATGCTAGCTCACATTTAGAGTCGATAGTCATCTTGATCGATGGGGCACGTGCATAGATTTTTTTACAATATCGGATGCACGGGAGCAATTTTTACTCTGCCCGAAGATAAGCCTGAGGCCCACCTGCTCTATGCTGCTGCCAAATTTTATACTCAGATCAATACCTTTTATCCTCGGTATGATCGTGAGCAGAGCTTGATATTAGGGACTAGGTTTGACCCCACTCCTGCAAGTGTGAAACGAGCCCGAAAGATGCCAAAGGGCAGTAAAAAGGAGAGGCCGCTCCAGCCGTTAAGCCGACCGCAGCACTACGGCAGAGAGCTGCTCTTAGGTAGCCGACAGTGCCTCCAAGAGAGGATACCGAAGATGATTTTGCTCTCTCTGATACTCCTCCTCAGAAGAGGAAAGCTTCAACTGAGCTGGCCCAAGAGCCAACTTTCAAGAGGAAGAAGAAGGCTGTTGCCAAAAGGAGAGCCAAGGATGTGGGTGCTGGCTTACCTCCTTTAAGAAGATCTTCTCGACAAACTGGAAGAGGCAGAACGACGTCGCAGGTTGTTACCATTCGGGAGGTAGATCCCTTTCTAAACTCCGTAGTAGTTTTGGTCAAACCACTACTTGTGCAGTCTTCGGATGAACCTTTCTCACCCTTGTGTTTGTCCTTTGCACAGGACCCTGAAGTTGCGATCGAGGCAAGTGCCTCTTCGTCTGAAGAGGTGGATGTGACAACAGTGTCCCCTCCTCGTCCTCAACCGACAGACGAAGTTCAGCCTTCCCCAGTCAAAGGGGTTGAGTCAAGGGATGACCAGGGCAAAGGCTTGGACTACGATGGCGACCAGAAAGCCAGTCCCTCTTATGATATCTCTTTAGGGGATATGTCTGAGATTGAGGCCTCAATAAAGGAGTTGAACGAGAATCAAGTCCAGTCAGCTCACCCTCCCGCGGGTGTGTTATCCTTGTATTTTACTTTGGATGGGATTTTCCGTCTTCAATTTTGCGTACTCCTCGTGAGGCTGACTGCCATCGTATATTCCCTTGTAGACAAGGAGAGGGCACAATATGCAGAGATAGCCCATGACACTGGGCGGGACAAGAAGTTATCCCTGGTTCCTCTGGGATTGCTGGTGCAGAGGAATCTGTTAGTAAGCCAGCTTCGGCTACAGAAGGAGAGGTTGAACAGCGTACTGAGGTAGCTGTTACTGGATCTGCTCCCGGTCCAGCTGGGGCCGTGGAAGATATATAGCCTGATGTTGCTTGGGGCCTTAACATTGTTCCCCTTGAGCAACCTGGTCCAGCTCTTGGTTCCCTTGTAACCAGGGCTGATGACCTAATCCAAGTTGGCACTGAGCAAGCAGAAGGTACAAAATTACAACTCTTTCGCACTCTTTTAGGTTTTTTTTTCCGTCAGTGATAGATATATTGTTTCTTTGTCAGGTTCGACTTTTTGTCAAGCATCTCTTCTTGGAGCGGAAGATCCCCATCAGGCTTTCTCCCCAATGACCTCCTCTGAAGATGACGAGATGGCCCAGGAAGTCGTCAAAGCTTTCTACTCCACCCTGAAAGTGAAGCTTCCTGGAGTCTTGAACCGGAATGCCACCTTTGGACCTGCAAAGGCTATTGCTGAATACCAAGTGACGGCCCTTGAAAGCATCACCGGCTACGAGGAGCGGGCTAATGGTATAAGAAAAGTTCTGAATGATCTGGAGGACCAGGTGGCCAGATTTCGGGAAGCCAAGCAATGGAGCCCAACCTTGCTATTTCTTGAAGAAGATGAGGCTTTGGTTATGGCTCTTGCGGAGGAGGAAGCTTCTTTCCAAGCAAGGAAGGATGCCCTTGCTAAGGAGATCAGTGAGTTGGCTGATCAATATGAATATTTCAATGCCGCGAGTGAGGCTCGTATTGTTTCGAAGAACAAGCTGGCCGCCCAGATCACTGAAAAGTACAATCACATTGTGCAGATCTACTAAAAGATTGCCCAACTAGAGGCCAGCTTAAGGACAGTCGTGTCTGAATAGGAAGACTATACGGTTCAGGCTGCTGTGACTGCCACAACTTCAGACCAGTTGAAAGAATACCTGGTGAAGTTGGAGGGAGAGCACGCGAAGTTGATCCCCTTCAAGGATGAAGCCGCTCGGCAGGAAGAAGCACGCCGTCGTGCCACTATCAAGTCTCAGACTGTGATAACAGCTTTAAGGGACAACATCAATCAGTTGTGTACCCCTTAAATCTTCTTTTATAATTGGCTCATTTGAGTTAAGACACTTGTATCTTTTTCTTTCCTCTACTTTTTGAGAGATGTTTTTAAAAAAGAATCTTTTGGCTTTTGAGACTTATGAATATAGTTTGTGAAATATCAGAACTAGAGGTAGTATGGACGTAGTAGGGATATTTCTGGTAGGTATTCTGCTGGGAAATTTGATGTGGACTTATTATCTGTTTTATATTCAAGATTCTCGAATATAGATAATAAGTTGAAAGAAACTGCTAATAGAGGTAGTACGGACATAATAGCAGAGGATGTTCTATATCTGATCAGAGGTAATATGGACGTGGACGGATATATAACATTAAGTGGGAGTCAGTAGATAATTTAGAGGTAGTATGGACGTGATTATCTTTGACGAATATTTTGCTCAAAGGTTATATGGACGTGCACGACATTTCTTAATTATTCCACTGGGAAATAATTATCGAAAAACAGTTTAGAGGTAATATGGACGTGACCGTTTTCATAAGATTGAGTTTGGACAGAGTTCAAACGAAGATAATTCCACTGAAGAATCGTTTTAGAGGACCTATTATCCATGGCGTATTCCAGACTCTTGAAATACGAATAATAGCTAGATAATTTTTTGAATCAAGTAAACATTGTACTGTACATTTACATGATTAAAACATGGTATATGTGAACGCTGTATATGAAGGTTACATATAATACTTCTTCAGGAACTTGCCGTTGATCGGCATCATAAGCAAGTCACCATCAGGCTGGGTTAGTCGATATGCACCGTTAGAATACACTGATTCTATAATGAAAGGACCTTTCCATTTAGGCTAAAATTTTCCTTGTCTTGTGCGTCATGACCATCGGTCTTCTTACTGCTAAGACCAGAACACCAACTTGAAAGAATCTTTCCTTCACCTTCTTATTAAAGGCTCTAGAAATACGCGCTTGGTATAGCTCAATACGCTGTTGAGCTAATAAGCATTTTTCGTCTAGCGCTTCCAGTGCTTGTAGTCGCAGTCAGTAACTTTTTTCGGTAGTCAACTCACTGGCTAAGGCTACCCAAAGAGAGGGAATCTGGATTTCTAGGAAAGAACTGCTTCACTCCTATAAACCAGAGAGAACAACGTACTACCTATTGGAGTCCGAACCATTGTACGATAGGCCCAAAGACATTCGCCGAGCTTCTCATTCCAATCATGCTTGTTTGAAGACACGAACTTCTTAAGAAGTTTGATGATAGTCTTATTGAAGGCTTCTGCTAATCCATTAGCTGCTAGATTGTAAGCGGTAGAGACTACATTTTGGATTCGATTCTTATCACAGAATCGATAGAATGTATGGCTTACAAATTTTGGACCATTATCATGGATGATCTTGCGAGGTAAGCCGAAGCGGTAGATAACGTGATATTTAACGAAACTGATCACATTCGACGTCTTTACTTCGATAAGCGGTATAAATTTTGCCCATTTGGAGAAGTAATCGGTTATAGCTAGGATAAACCGATGTCCTCTGGAGGATGGCAGGATAATTGGGCCGATGACGTCCATACCCCAGGCTTCAAAAGGCTAAGATGCCGCCGTCGGGTGTAGAAACTCCGAAGGTTGATGATAAAATTGGTGTGGAACTGACAAGCCCTACACTTTTTTGCATATTCAACATCATCTGCTATCATCGTAGGCCAATAATAACCCATTCATCTGAGGCAATCTTGTAATTTAGGGCCTGGTTGATGTGCACCAAAAGTTCTGTCATGAGCCTCACGTAGTGCATGTTTGGCTTCTGTGTCTGATAAACATCATAACAGTAGCCCATCGTAAGAACGTCAGTACAACATTTTGGTAGCTATATCATAGTAAAATCTGAGGGATCGCCGTTGGATAGATACTGGTTGCTTCGGGTCATCAGGGAGGATTCTATAGACAGCGTAGTCTATGAAAGGAAATCTCCAGTCTTTGATGTCGACATTCCTCTCTGTAGCGTAGCTGTGGTGAATATACAAAACATCTTTCGCACAAAACAACTCTCGACCAGACATTATGATCGAATGCTGATTGTTGATAGGAACAGTCAGGGAAGCATCCAGGCTGGCTAAAGCATCTGCTTATATATTCTATAATCGAGGCACGTGCTCGATGAAGAATCCAGCGAAGATAGAAGCCAAATCAATCGTCGCTTTGTGATATGGGATGAGATCTTCATGACGAACTTCATAATCCCCTCGAATCTGGCTAACTATTAGCTTAGAGTCTTCGTAGCTTCAAGATAGTCAACTTTTAGTTGTTTTTTTCAGTTGAAGGCCAATCAGTAGGGCATTATATTCAGCTACATTGTTAGTGTAAGGCTCCACAAGAGAATATGCACAGTGTATAACTAGATGATCGGGTGAAACAAGTACGATCCCTACTCCGACCACAATATTTCCTTTAGGTCCTGTTCTTGATGCACCGTCAAAGAACATTCGCCAAATGGGGATTTCTTCAGTCGCAGTGTTAGACTCAACCACTTCATCTGGGATTTTATCGTAGTGTTTGGAAGATTCTGGCACTGATGAGCTGCTAAGAAATCAGCTAATGCTTAGCCTTTTACTACTTTCTGAGGGACGAACAACATATCGTATGGAGTCAATAGCATTGCCCATGTAGCTAAACGGGAATTAAGAGAACCCGGTTTAATCATGAGTATTCTGAGAGGATTGACTCTAGATATGATGTGGATAGTCTGTCCAGACACATAGTGACGTGTCTTCTACATAGCAAATACCAATGCGAGACATTATTTTTCCACAGGTGTGTATATGTGCTCGGCACCAACCATCGTGCGGCTGAGGTAGTAGATTTTCTGTTCATGACCGCCTTCATTCTTCTGAGCTAATAGGGCGCCAAGAGAATGATCTATAGCACGGACATATAACAATGAAGGCTTTCTGACTATCGGAGCCACCAACACTGGGGGGCTTGTGAGATACTTCTTGATGTCGTCAAATATATGCTGACATTATTCAGTCCAGACAAAAGATACTCCTTTTTTCATGACCTGAATAAACGGTTGACACCTTCCAGAAAGATTTAAAATGAATCGTCTGATGTAGGCTAACCTTCTTTGGAGTCCGTGTAGCTCTTTGAGATTTCTTGGAGGACGCATATCGAGGATAGCTTTAACCTTCTTTGGGTCAAGATGTATACCCTTTGAAGTGATAACAAAACCAAGGAACTTGCCGTTGGAAGCTCCTAGAAAAGACTTGGTTGGATTCATCTTGAGTTGGTGTGTACGCATCAGTTCGAACATCGTTCTCAAGTCTTGGAGGTGGTTGCCCTTAAGACGACTTTTAACTGCAATATCATCTATATAGCATTCCACTATTTGCGCAAATGATCGCAAAAAAATGTGTTCATAGCTCGCTGGAATATCGTACCCGCATTTTTCAACCCGAAGGGCATCACCGTATAGCAGTATACCCCCAATGGTGTTCGAAAAGATGTGTGTTTCTTATCATCGGGGAACATCTTGATCTGGTTGTAGCCTGAGAACCCATCCATGAAGGACATTCGCTCAAAGCCACAAGTATTATCGATCATTACGTCGGTGATTGGTAGAGGAAACTCATCTTTTGGGCATACAGAGTTCAAATCATGGTAATCGATACAGACTCGAACTTTATCGTTCTTTTTTATGACCGAAACAATGTTAGCGACCCAGTCAGGGTGTTGTTCTTCGCGAATGAAACCGCTTGAAATAAGCTTTTTGACTTCACTTTTAATGGCCTCTATGATATCTGGTCAGAACCGCCGTTGCTGCTGCTTCACTGGCTTAGCTTTAGACGAGATATTTAGGTGGTGCATAGCAACTTTAGGGTCTAAACCTGGCATGTCTTCATAGCTCCATGCAAAGACATCGATATATTCTCTTATAAGCTATATAAGAGATTGTCGTTCTTCACCAGACAGACTTTTGCTGATAAAGATTGGCTTAGGAGATGATTCATCTCCTAAATTAACTTGGATGACTTTACCTTTAGTAGGTGGTTCACGTTGTTCGAAACATAACTCCCACCTGGTGTCCATCTTTTGAGTCTATTATTCGAGCTTGATTGATTGGACATCTTCTGCAACTTGGTCAATTGACACCATATTGACGGATAGAGTTGCTTTGAGCATGTCTCCAATGCTGGAGTCTGAATCCCAGAGACAGGAATCAGAAGAATGAGAACAATGATCAACTTCAACGTCTGATCCTTCAGGAGTTGTTGGAGGAGTAACATAACCCAAGCCAATACCGTTTCGTTGATAATAGTTCGCAGGTTTGCCGGGAGGAGCAAAGTGACGTATTGGCAATCATCCTTTACCATGGTTTAGTTCCTGGTTGCTTTTTATATAATATTTTATGTTCTGGATGATATTCTTGGCCTGTCAACTATAGCGGTAAAGTTGTATTTTACCTGAATCATAGTCGGCTTCGGTGTTGTAATCGGGAGTAGTAAAGTCCTGAACGAACTTTCTTTCACCAATTATTCGACCGAAGATGATTAGTTCTTCACCCTTCTTTCTAGCTGGAACGATGAAGTAGGGATATTTTCTGGCCAGACTTTTTCCTACAGACGAGGTGTCGTGACCGGCATATAGAGATATGGTCCTATGCCATGCTCTAGGGCGTATAACGTATCTATGTACTTGTTTACAGATTGGCAGACATTAGAGTAATTCAAAGATAAATCTTTACTCAGAAAATATATAAGTTCTTCTTCAGGGATAACATCATCTACTGGAGGTACATTATTTTGAGCATTGATATACTCATTGAGGGCATCATTGTCCGGAACAGAAGTCACAGACTTGGTCAAGTTCACCACGTAGGATAACTCATCAGGATTGGGAGGATGGACTTCAGCAGTTTCTTCCCGAGTCGTTTTGCGGAGAGTGATGGTCAATGGTTTGACAATATCAGGACGCTTCTTTTTGACCTAGATTATGAGAGGCTTTGGAGTACTTTCTGGAGTAGTACGTCCTTTGACTCGGATGACCAGGGGACCGTCACTGGCAGATGAATTGACTTCAGCTTCATCGTTAGCTTCATTGCTGTCATCTTTGGGAGGCTGAGATTGATAAAGTACCGAATCTCCATAGTAGGCTTCAATACCCTTGAAAGGATCGACATCGGCAAACTCCGTCTTCACGATGCCATCACCGTTGACGTACTTAAAGTACTGGTGAAGGATAGAAGGAACAATCATGTTCTCGTGTATCTACGGACGTCCTAACAAGATGTTGCAGGACACATTAGCATCAATGACATAGCTAGCAACTTCTGTCCGAAGATCACCAATCTGGCACTCGAGACGGAACTTGCCCAGAGGATAACTTCTTCCAGCATTGAAAGCCATGATAGTTGTATTGGTTGCAACAGCTTATGCATAGGGATCCCTAGAATTTGGAGTAAACTTCTAGGGATAATGCTGAGGGAGGAACCTGGATCGATATGCATCCAATCCACCTTAATCGCCCCGATGTACCTTGTATAGTACAGAGGTCTATTATGATAATTGTTTTTTAGCAGCATGTCCTCTGGTAAAAAGGTGATGTTGGGAACCACTTCCATAGTGCTATGGGAGTGAGGACAGGAGACTGCTTCTTTAGCGGGGGCTTTGACTTTAGCGAGATAAGAGTCGACATATAGTAATACCTAGCTTAAAGCTTTACGCGTCTCTTTGGAGAGCTGCAGTAGGTCGAACAATGATATCTGGCAGGTGTATTGGCCAGTTGTGCCAGTATGTCAAAGTTGTAAGGCCGATCCATGCCTTCGGGAGTTGGTGCCTTTAGAGACTTGTCAAATCATGTCTCCTTCTGCTTAGCTTTGTCGGTAGTTGAGGACTTAGACGGACCAGCTTCTGAACTTATGGGAGCAGCAGGAGCTTAGAAAGGCACTAGTCTTCTTGTGCGGGGTCATAAGTCCACAGGTAAGTCTTCCCGGATTGCGTTTCGCCAGATAGAACTTCATAAATGAGAGAAGACACCATGTGGCATGACTTGTATTTCTTGCTCCTCTGTAACACCCACTTTTCAGAAATGAGGATAATTTTAAACTTTTGTAATTATAATCATTTAGTAATGATATTTAAATCATATTATAATTTTTGGTAATTTTTAATCAATTTAAAACTATTTAAATCATTGACTTATGATTTTGATGTTTTGCTAGTGTAACCGTAGTGACTGTATGACCTAGAGACTAACCAAGACCAAGGAGGCCTAATGATGTAATTAGGATGACTAATTGCAACTTTTTAGCCTAGTGGTATTTTGGTTATTTTTGACTTATTGGTGAAAATAAATTTTGATTGATTATTATGGTGCTAATTATTTATTAGAGACTAACCTAGTTTTGACTTAACGTAGATGCTAATGATATTCATGGAGGTTTAGTTAGAAGGTTAGAGACTTAATGGCTAAGTTAGATTAATATCTAGATATTATGTTAGTAGGATATTTTGACTAGATGTTAAGAGAACCTACTTTTGATGTGAGCCCTTGATTGAGCTTGATTTGTGTGGAGAAGCCTTAGCCACTCATCTAGCCTTGTAAAACCCTAACCCTAATCATTTAAAACAGCCATCAAGCCCATCCTTCCTTTATTTAATCATCTCTTCATAAATACCTAGCCTCTTTTCATCTCTACACAAAACCCTAATAGTATTCTTCCCCAAATCACCCTAGATTCCTCATTTCTCCACCAAATTGGACCAAACCAATTGCATTGGACTCTATTCCTGGTGTGGAGGCTATTGAGGACTAGCTAGCAAGGATTCAAGGGCTTGGGATCATTGCAAGTTGGGGAGAAGCTCTCATTTCAAGGCCTTTACATTGAGGTTTCACCCTCAATAGGTAAAACCTATCAAACACCTTCAAATTCTCAATTTCTTTCCATAGTTGCATTCATTTAGGTATACCCTATCTGTCTCTCAAGTTTGGTCGGAATTGGACTTGGTTTGATGTGCGTATCGGACACGTATCAGTGTCCTATACATAATGTTTGTTGAAATGCCACTATGGACTGTTTGTTCTTATTTTTTTAAAACAAATTACAGATTTGGAAAGCCCTATATATGGGAATTAATTTTACATGTGACTGAGTTGATTGTGGTGGGCGTTTCGTATCCAAACTGGACACGAACTCGCCCGTAGGACACTGCACAGGGGAGTACAGTGCTCCTCTGCTGCTCGAGTGTTCTAGCGGACATGACACGATACCCCAACACCTAAAATTTGGTGTGTGGATGCGGGCAAACACTGACAGCACGTACACAAAGTTTGAGGCAAAACCATTGAGTGGATTGTGAGAAATCTCACTCGCACTGAATTTATACACACGTACACACGCGCACAGACACGTTCTGATACGTGTTCGTATCTAGGACACAGTGACACTTAGACAGATATCAGGGTCTTAGACATGACCACCTAGACCTAGGCTACCTAGACACTTGACCACGAGACCTCTAGTGGCTTGTGTCATGTCCTAGTGGACACGACATGTCAGCACGAGGCTGTGCTGAGCACAGCCTCTGATTCATTGCTGACACTGTTTGGGCACAGCTATTGGACACAAGTCGACACACTATTAGACACGTATGGACACGTGGACATGTCATATATGTCCCTAATCACTGCACACATGTTCCTACTTTAATTTCGAGATTTTTGTGTTGTGATTTTAGGTTTTCATTTCAAATATTCATGTGAACAAGTTATTTCAGTTCTCAGTTTTTTTGTTGACAGTTCGAATTGGGTTTTTTGATTTTTATCAAATCTTTTAATATGTATATATATATGTAAATACAAGTTTATAAATGCTGTATTTTACTGAGGTTACATGTATGGTATACTAGGATGTATTGGATGGGTTTTGTCAAATGTTTCAGTTTCGAATAATTGAAATTGAGTTTGGAAATTGTTATGTTCAGGGGTTTTGACTTATATATAGATGTTGTTTTTATTCCCAGTTACTGATTTAGTGATTTGGGTTTCGATTTATACACTGTTTCACATGTTTCCTCTTCACAGTTTTGTTAAACTGATTTTGAACTTGAAATGGGTTTACATAGTTTTGAATGTTGATGTTATATTGATTCCCAGTTTTATTAATGTTGTGTATGATTTGGTTTTCAAAGCAAATGGGTTTTCAAATGAGAAATGAATTCGAAAAGGATTTGGCTTGGGTTTTGATTGAACATTGTTTTCACATTTTAGTCTTCACAGTTTTTTTGAGTATTGGAGTTGAGATTGTTCTCAGTTTTATTTCAATTCATTCCAGGTTTAAATATCATACTGCGATACTCAGGGTTCCTGAGTTGACTCACTTGGTTAACTGTTACTTACTAATTTTCCTTTTCCTTCACTGTTTCTTAGTTCCCTTTTCTAATTGAGTGCAAACATGACATATAGTTGAATGAAAACTGAGAACAGTTCCCATTTTTTCCTTCCTCTTTTGTATACATGCAAGGATATGAGATTGAATGAATATGAGAACTGAGATAAGTAGATGCATGTATATATGCAATGTGATGATAAATGAAATGTATAAATGCATATATATGTTAAGTATATATTATAATGTATATATATATGCAAAATAAGCATGTATGGTATGTAATGTAGGTAATCCATGTATGTATGCATCTAGGATATGTATGTATATAGATATGTATGTATGAATGAAAATATACAAGGTATAATGTATGTTATGTATCAATGTATGCATAAATGTATGTAATGAATGTATCAATACAATGTATGCATGAGTGTATGTAAAATATAATGTATGTAAGTATCTATGTAATGTATGTATTGTACCTATATGGTATATAGGCCTAGTATATAAGTGACCCTATAGGTTGTTGTTTGACTAGAGTTGACCAAAAGTCAACATAGAGTCTATATGTGACCAATTGACCTAGCTTGACTAGAGTTTGACTTAGTTGACTGAGTTTGACTTAGTTGACCAATCCTAAAGTTGACCAATAGTTGACCATTGACCAAATTGACCCTTGATAGCCTAAGTTTGACCAGTTGACCAAGATAGTCTTGTTGTTGACCTAGTTGACTAGATGTTGACCCAGAGTTGACCAAGTTTGACTTTGACCTAGATTGGCTTAGAAATCATGTAGATTGTATCGTAAACTTCATTTACCTTATTTTAAACACATTATAACCTGTACTATTCTAAATAGGATATTGTGACTCCGGTTCAAACATCTGATATACATCAGTCATTCAGGGTATCAGGCGAGTACATTCTCTGATAGTTCTTTCATTTACTTGTCGATTACTATACTTCAGTTCTATTTGATTTTCTATTACAAACACGATTTGATATTGCTGGATCCATTACATGCGACATAGATATATATTGTCTGGCCTCCATTTCTGGAACCACTACTGGTATCTACTGGAATCACCTACTGGAATCACTTACTGGTATCATTCATGTGCTGGCTGGACTCATACTTGTTTTAGTGTCGGATTATGGATTCATTTGTACTTGTGGACGAGGAAATATTAGAGTAGACATATGAACATTACCCAAATACTGGAATCACCTCCCTTGGAATTATACTGGAAAGATAGCTATCCCACACCTGATCAGTGTGCGATGTGCCATATTACCTACAGCCTTTTTGTAAAACCCCTAAATTTTCTACTATATTTTTTTCTAATTAAATTTGGTACTAATTTAAAATTTTGTATTGTACGTCGCGTAGTCGTATTGTACGTCGTGTACGAAATTATTTTTTTTTCTCGTCAAGTGCGAATATGTGCGAGCGTACATATTTTAGAAAAATATTTTTTCTATTTTATTATACACTTTCAAAATACTATATATAATTATATTTCTTGCTATAAAAAGTCTTTTGTTTTTAGCAGTTATTAATCATTAAATTTTTTTTTTATTGTATACTAGGGAAAAGCATAATCATGTATGCATTATTTGTGCTTACATATATATTTCATAAATATTTTAATAAGTTTATTTTTAAGTAATAATGTATTTTCGAAATTATTATTATAGTATTTTTAGAAAATATATTTTGAAATTATTGTAGCAAATTTAAATCTTGATTTGATTTATCCATATGTTTTAAATAGTAAATTAATATCTAAATTTAGAATTTGATTTATCTTAATTGATTTTTAAAATAAAAGATAGAATTTAATTAGATTTAAAATTGGATTTGGATTTAGATTTGGATTTATTGAATTAATTTAAATTAAGTAGAGATTTATCTAAATGGGGAATTTAAAATCCTAATCCTTATCTTAATGGAAATTTCCACATCCTATAAATTGGCAGGTACTCCTCCATAAATTCTATCTAGCCACAATTCATCAACCACAGCCATTGTGCATCGTGTCTGTGTACTTCTCTTCCACTATTTTTCTTTTACATATACAATCTCTCCCGTGTCCGACACACCGGACACCCATCCTCCACAACCCTATTATGTGTCGCGAAGGACACAACCCCGACACAATACAAATACCTAGTTCCTAAACCCTAACCCTAATCCTAACCCCCTGCCTCTACCACCACGCATGGCATCGCGGCTACAACCGAACCCGTCTCCACCGCAGCACACCGCTGCCGCCCAAACACCCCGACCACCAGGACCATCCACATAGCCGTCCTGCCACCGATCACCGTCATCTCTGCGGCAGCCATTCCCCAGCCACTCCCCGTGTCCGGCCACCAAAACCACCGCCACCACCGCGACAGCCAACACCATCACCTTCACCGTCATCACCGACCAACCCAACCGCCACCGCGGCCACTGCCGCGACAGCCCACACCTGCCACCACCATCCAAAAAGAAAAAGAAAAAGGAAAATAAAACCCTAAATTTAACTCATCTGCGTGCCGCCGTAGTCTCGGCACGACCGTCGGCGAGCCCGAACGTCCGACCATCGCACCTCCGTTCGCCGCTACCATCTCCTTCTTCCGCGACCTTCGCCACCTCCTCGCCTCCGTGCACCGAGCGCCGGCGAGCGGCTAGCTCGACCGCTCCGCCGACTTCCCCAAACCCCTTTCTCCACCGCAAGCCAGCGACTCCCTCTCCTCCCGCTCACAGCCCCGTCCCGGCGACAGCCCCCGAACGCCGGCGCCGCGCCTCCCCTTTGGTCCGCCCGCAAAACCCTCTTTCTTTCTCCTCCGACCGAGTCCGACCTAGCCGTGTGTCCCCATCCTATCTCCTCCGTGCGAGCCCCCTCGCCTCCAGCGCGTCGCGCCACGGCCGCACTCTGCCGCCGGGCCGACCCCTCTCCGGCCGCTCGTCTCTCTCTCTCCTCTCCTCTACCACACTATTCCCTTCTACTACTGTTCATTAATATTTTTTTTTGATTTCCTTCCTACTCACTGCTCTGACTCTATTGACCTCTGTCCTCTTTCAAGAGGGTGAAGCAGCTTACTTTATTTTATTTTTTGTTTTTTTGCTTTGGTGTTTTCGTTAAATCATCATCATTATTATTATTATTATTATTATTATTGTTATTATCTATTTTATTTTTGTATTGCTGTTATATCATTTTTCCCCATTATCTTTTAATATTATTATATTATATTTTGTGTGTTTTAGTAGAGAGAGGAGAGCATGCTGATGCTATACTCAGTTTTTTTAATTACGATAATTATTATTTTATTTTATTCTTTCTTTACTTGATTCTTTTGTTTTTACTGAGAGGTGGATACTTTTTGGATACTAATATCATTAGTATATTTCTCATTATCATTATTATTATATTTTTGTTATTTGTTTTTGTCATATTTTACGATTATTGTTTTGTTATTAAGAGGGTGTGTATATTCAACATCCTTATTATTTAATTATTGTTATTACCAAACAAAATGTATAGGATAAATAATTTTTAAATAGTATAGGTTTATAAATATTTGGCTTCCATATGTTTATTATGGTCTAAAAAGTCCTGCAATGATTCCTTTTTGAAATCTCTAGTATTATTCTAAATTTTTTACTAATAAATTATCTTATCAAAAATTATATTTTGACAAACATCGAGTTCACGCTTAGAAACGATTTTAAATTTTTTTGTATGAATCAATATAAATATTTTGGGATATGTTTACATCTAGTTTTGCTTGCCAAAGATATTTTGATAAATTATTGATTTGCCTTAAATGAGTTACTGTTTATTTATATTTCCTTCTATCATTATTCTTATCTTTCCTTCGTGCTTGCTAGAGATTGACCCTACTAGTTAGATGTTCCAACACCCTTAGCTTAATTCTTTAAGTTGGGTAGAATACCCCACGACCTGACACACCCTTGACCCTCAAGGGAATACAAATAGTATTATCCAGACCATAGAGACTAGACGAATTTAACCTATTTGGTCAACCAAGCCTTGGTTAATAAAACCGTAGAATGATGGTATAGGAATAAACAAGACTTAGATTCTTTTGACTCTTAGACTATAAATATTGGTTCTTATTTCATCTACCCTCGTGCCTATGATTTATTATCTAGACTAATGATGCTAATATAGCCTAGTTTTTGCAAGCTTATTCCTTTATCGAGCTTGTTCAAGACATATGTTATTTGGGTCGACCTACTAACATATTGTCTAATCAGAACCGGTGCATGATGGTCTGATCAACCGAGTGCACTTTGATTCGCCTTTTCAATCTACGTGGATGTGATATAGTTAAACTTACCCCTTGGAATCCCATCCACGACTGCCTTGACGATTCTTTTGAAATCTATACGACCGTCTTTGAACCACGTATTCGTAATTGATAATGTCGTCCTTGAACTCCTTAAATCGCTTTCGCCTTCACCGATTTAGGAAGGACGAAGGCACTTGTACTTGAAATTCCTCTAGCGGTCCTTTCAATTATGACCATTACCACTCGATATTGCTATGTCTTCACCATAAACTCCTCGACCTTTTCCTCGACCCTAATTCTACAATCTTGACTTTCTAATCACTTGAATTTAAGAGTGATTACAACCGTCTCTTAATCATATCCTCAACCTAGACTACGACCATATAAATTTTTTAAAGAACCCTTCTATCTACCGTTGTGCCTTCTCACCCCCCTACGAATTCTTAATTTCGAGGACGAAATTCTTTTAAGTTGGGTAGGACCCCTAAATTTTCTACTATATTTTTTTCTAATTAAATTTGGTACTGATTTAAAATTTTGTATTGTACGTCGCGTAGTCGTATTGTACGTCGCGCACGAAATTATTTTTCTTGCTCCTCAAGTGCGAATATGTGCGAGCGTACATATTTTAGAAAAACATTTTTTCTATTTTATTGTACACTTTCAAAATAATATATATAATTATATTTCTTGCTATAAAAAGCCTTTTGTTTTTAGCAGTTATTAATCATAAAAAATATATTTTATTGTATACTAGGGAAAAGCATAATCATGTATGCATTATTTGTGCTTACATATATATTTCATAAATATTTTACTAAGTTTATTTTTAAATAATAATGTATTTTTGAAATTATTATTATAGTATTTTTAGAAAACATATTTTAAAATTATTGTAGCAAATTTAAATCTTCATTTGATTTATGGATATGTTTTAAATAGTAAATTAATGTCTAAATTTGGAATTTGATTTATCTTAATTGATTTTTAAAATAAAAGATATAATTTAATTAGATTTAAAATTGGATTTGGATTTAGATTTGGATTTATTGAATTAATTTAAATTAAGTAGAGATTTATCTAAATGGGGAATTTAAAATCCTAATCCTCATCTTAATGGGAATTCACACGTCCTATAAATAGGCAGGTACTACTCCATAAATTCAATCTAGCCACAATTCATCAACCACAACCATTGTGCATCGTGTCTGTGTACTTCTCTTCTACTATTTTTCTTTTACATATACAATCTCTCCCGTGTCCGACACACCGGACACCCATCCTCCACAACCCTATTATGTGTCGCGCAGGACACAACCCCGACATAATACAAATCCCTAGTTCCTAAACCCTAACCCTAATCCTAACCCCCTGCCTCCACCACCACGCCCGGCATCGCGGCCACAACCGAACCCGTCTCCACCGCAGCACACCGCTGCCGCCCAAACACCCCGACCACCAGGACCATCCACATAGCCGTCCTGCCACCGATCACCGTCATCTCCGCGGCAGCCATTCCCCAGCCACTCCCCGTGTCCGGCCACCAAAACCACCGCCACCACCACGACAGCCAACACCATCACCTTCACCGTCATCACTGACCAACCCAACCGCCACCGCGGCCACTGCCGCAGCAGCCTACGCCCGCCACCACCATCCAAAAAGAAAAAGAAAAAGGAAAATAAAACCCTAAATTTAACTCACCCGCGTGCCGCCGTAGTCTCGGCACGATCGCCGGCGAGCCCAAGCGTCCGACCATCGCACCTCCGTTCGCCGCTACCATGCCCTTCTTCCGTGACCTTCGCCACCGCCTCGCCTCCGTGAACCGAGCGCCGGCGAGCGGCTAGCTCGACCGCCCTGCCGACTTCCCCAAACCCCTTTCTCCACCGCAAGCCAGCGACTCCCTCTCCACCCGCTCACAGCCCCGTCCCGGCGACAGCCCCCGAACGTCGGCGCCGCGTCTTCCCTTTGCTCCGCCCGCAAAACCCTCTTTCCTTCTCCCCCGACCGAGTCCGACCTAGCCGTGCGCCCCCATCCTCTCTCCTCCGCGTGAGCCCCCTCTCCTCCAGCGCGTCGCGCCACGGCCGCACTTCGCCGCCGGGCCGACCCCTCTCCGGCCGCTCGTCTCTCTCTCTCCTCTCCTCTTCCACACTATTCCCTTCTACTACTGTTCATTATTTTTTTGATTTCCTTCCTACTCACTGCTCTGACTCTGTTGACCTCTGTCCTCTTTCAAGAGGGTGAAACAGCTTACTTTATTTTGTTTTTTTTTGCTTTGGTGTTTTCGTTAAATCATCATCATCATCATCATTATTATTATTATTATCTATTTTATTTTTGTATTGCTGTTATGTCATTTTTCCCCATTATCTTTTAATATTATTATATTATATTTTGTGTGTTTTAGTAGAGAGAGGAGAGCATGCTGATGCTATACTCAGTTTTTTAATTACGGTAATTATTATTTTATTTTATTCTTTCTTTACTTGATTCTTTTGTTTTTACTGAGAGGTGGATACTTTTTGGATACTAATATCATTAGTATATTTCTCATTATCATTATTATTATATTTTTTTATTTGTTTTTGTCATATTTTACGATTATTGTTTTGTTATTAAGAGGGTGTGTATATTCAACATCCTTATTATTTAATTATTGTTATTACCAAACAAAATGTATAGGATAAATTATTTTTAAATAGTATAGGTTTATAAATATTTGGCTTCCATATGTTTATTATGGTCTAAAAAGTCCAGCAATGATTCCTTTTTGAAATCTCTAGTATTATTCTAAATTTTTTACTAATAAATTATCTTATCAAAAATTTTATTTTGACAAACTTCGAGTTCAATGTTAGAAACGATTTTTAAATTTTTTTGTATGAATCAATATAAATATTTTGGGATATGTTTACTTCTAGTTTTGCTAGCCAAAGGTATTTTGATAAATTAAGGATTTGCCTTAAATGAGTTACTAGATTTTCAAACATATTTTTCTAACAAATATTAACTAATAATATATCATTTTCAAGTATTATAAATAGTTTTCTATATCTTATTATTTATCCATTTTCTTTGATCATCCTCTTTCCCATAACTATTTCCATTATTCACGTTCCCTCGCCAACTCAAGACTACCATATGTCGAACCTAACTAAATTGACCCTTCTGGACCCAATGGAATTGTCCGTGCCACCACCCGAGGTCACCATGTATAGTTGTTGCACCAAAGTCACAGTTCATGCCAGCTTGATCATCGCAGCACACCAGGCGTACTACCAGGCAAGACACCTTGCCATTTGCTGTTTATTTATTTTAGCTCATATTTCATACATTATTCGTTATTTTCTTTATGCAAATAAACTGTGATACATGGCATAACCTGTTAGAACTTACTGTTCATTTATATTTCCTGCTATGTATTAGTTTTCTTACACATTAAACCTAGATTTAAGGGACCACCTTTGTGTGTTGCATTCATGGCCTTGACACGTTGTACCACAAAGTTGTGTGTCGCATGTAGAACACGGAAGTGCATGATTGGCTGGCCACCAGTACGTACAAGCCGTGCGATAGGAATAACCGCTAATAGAATTGCATGCTAGTTGACTTAGCGGTTATAGAGGTTAATGTTGTGGATACAACATAGTAGGCATTGGGCGGGGAGGACAATTCCTTAGCGTATGGGCTTCGATACACTTTCCTTTGTGACCCGGATTCTCCGCTGGAGATACGGGGTTGATGATCCATGATTACTGACGGCCACTGACGATTCTGCGGAACGTCATACTCTTACTGATGGGGCCTCTGGTGCCTAAGGGGGACTACGCCGATCCTATTTAGCTAGGGCCCATGCGTAGGAAGGATTATTCTTAACTATATTTCACTTAGAACGGTTAGGTACCTTTATCCGTTAGGTACGAGTACTTTTGGTTTGGGTACTTGTATCTGACCGTGGCTTGGAACAATAACTTGTCGCGGATTAGTTCGTCACATCTTGTCCTTGTTTGGTTGTAGGTGTGACTTACTACTTCGATAAGAAGGAATTGAACCTTGTTGGGGTCCGGATACCATATTGGGTTCATAGTAAGGAAAGATACGTAACCGTGAATTAGTTTACCATCTCCTGTCCTTGTTTGGTTGGGGGGATGGTACGCTCGTTCAATAGGTGTGTATTGGACCATGTTATAATTCAATTGACTTATTTATTTGAGCAATATTTATTCAGTTTATATGGCATGATATTATGTGTCTTGTTACGTCCCTCTGAGGACCTGGTTATCTCTCCAGGTGTGTGCTATTGTCTTTCGCAGGTGCTTTAGCTCTAGCCGTGACCATCTCTATTTCTTCGAGGATGATTGTGCTTGGATCGTCTTCGCTTCGCTCGCCAAAATCATTTTTTTCTCATGTATTTTTTCCTTTATTTGTTGGTAGTGGATTTGTCTTCGCCCAATATATTGTATCAAGACAATTCATTACCATTATATTATATCTTTTATTCATTTATTTTGTGTGGATGAGATTAGTTATGGATCTACTGCATTTTACAGCTTATGTATCCATACGAGGCCTATGTACTTCGTATGAATACAGCTGGCATGTCTACGTTCCTAGTCCTACGTATTTTGGGACTGGGGCATTACATTTTTACATGTCGATCTCGGTATTTTAAAACACACAGTTTGTATATAGTCTGGAGTCACCCTGGAAGCATTGATCACTGACTAGACTCATCTTGTACTAGATTCATCTGTATTAGATTTATATTGTCTGGACTCACATTGGGATTACACTTGACTCATATTATACTGTCTGGACTTATATCATGTTACTCGAGTTCAACTAGATCTTGTTTTACAGTCTTCCTTGCCATGTTTTTTCCCTTGTTTTGTTACCTTACTTCTCTTGTACTTTAACTCTTCTCTACATCACTACCTGTATAAAACTGCCATGTTCATCAATATAACTGTCTATAACTGCTTTATAGTTCTTTATCATTTACTTGAAATTTCTAGATGAGTTGTGCTCGTTCCTGTCCTGACTGGACCTGTTGAAAATATTACAGATGCTTGCCCCGAGGACACTTGCCCTACTTACTATGGACCAGGAGATAGTTTAGCTACCTTTGGCCCTGACACTCATGAGTGATCAGGAGACTAGCTAGTAGACTTGCTTTAGATTCATGTTTAGAACTTGAATTACAATAACTTGAGATATTGAGTTTGTATTTGAGTTTGTTTGAGATATTAATATTTAGTAGTTTATATTTGTTGTTGTTGTTTAGTCTTTAGTTATAAACTTTTGTGTTATCTTATCGTACTTAGACTGTGATTGAGATTTCATTATATCTACTTGTCCTCTGTTCGGAGTTGAGATTTGACAAGTATATTATATAATTGCATGAGTTGTTGATTAGATAGTGACCTAGAACATCGTTCTACCGCCGACACTGTGGCATAGGCTGGATGTACCCACTTCTCGTGCCCCTACACTAGGTACGGGTCGTGACACATTTTTAGTGGTGGCCCATGCAGGTCGAGTTTATGCAGTGGTATTCGAACTAGAGTATTACTATAGCCTGCGATAGGATTGAGAGATAGGTTTTAAACGGGGAGGTACTCAATCACAGTTAGGAAAAATTCAGCTTTAATTTATGCCATCTACACATCTTACTGATTTGCCTTCTTTGAAATAAACTGTCCTCCTTTGATTATATCGATTCCTGCTCAGTATTGACTTCCTTGTTCGATCTGTCTTCAGGATGGTGGAGACACGATCACATCGCTCTGGTACAACAGCCGCTGGAGAGGGGTCTGTCACCTCTCGTCCAGTGCAGCATGATACTGGAACTGTAACACCTTCTGTTCCTGATCAGACATGAACAACTGCAGCCTTTGGGAGTATGCCTCCACCTGTTCGGAGGACGACCCCAGTTATTCCTGAGGAGTTTTAGTATCAGCAGCCACCTGCAGGATTGGTTGACGCTGCACACCTCTTTTCCTTTATGGAGAGGATCTTGGAGTCCCACCAGCCGCAGCAGCAGAACCAGACTGTCGACTTCCGACATGGCATAGATGAGGCCCACCAGCTGGTCAGGACGACAGTGGAGTTGGTTACCACACAGCAGCAGGGAGGATAGATACATCAGTGCCATCAGAGGACTCCGAACATCCAAAATTTTCAAAAGATGAGGCCTCGAGACTTCCTTGGTTCGGAGGGGATTTTGTATGTAGATGACTGGATATAGCATATCGAGGAGATATTTCGATTGGCACAGATACCCGTCGGGTTACAGATCGAGGCTGCGGGCAGCCAGATGCAGGACTTAGCCCGCACATGGTACCAGACAGACCCAGGAGTGGGAATCGAGGGACAGACTTGGGCAGCCTTTAAGATGCTGTTCAAGGAGCCGTTCTTCCCAGATGTAGCACTTGGAGGCTTAGAGGCACAGTTTGAGAGTGTGGTTCAGGGGAACCAGACAGTCGGGGAATATATCGCAAAGTTCTGCCGGCTGAGCAGATTCACTGAGAACCTGAGCGAGAAGACGAAGGTGAGGAAGTTCTGCAGAGGTTTGATCAGAGAGGTCCTATCATTGACCAAGAGTGACATGGGTGCTTCTTTCACGGAGATCTTAGCAGGAGCTATGGCAGCAGAGGATGATCTAGGGTTAAAACTGAAGAGAGGTCGAGATGCTCATATAGCTAGTAACAGTGGAGGTCCGGCTAAGAGGCCTCACGTACAGATTCAGCAGATACAGGCACCAGTGAGAGTACAACAGGCACAGCATAAGCCTAGAGGACAGGACCGCAGGGTGCAGACTTGTGCCTACTGCAGGAAGGCAGGGCATATTTGGGAGTCTTGTAGGAGGAGGCTGAAGGTTTGTTTATTTTGTGGGTCTGATGCTCACAAGATGATAGATTGTCCTGCTGCACCTCCTTTTGAAGGAGCTAGGCCAACTGTGGTGCAGCACCATGTCCAGCACCAGAGGGGTGGAGCTTTTGTGCTGGCGATCGAGGAGACCGACGCTGCAGGTGATGGGTTAGCAGGTTTGTCCTTCTTGTTCTTCCTCCCTATCTTCATGTGTGATTTCCATTAGTACCTGTCAGAATATTCTTATGATATACTAGATAGCGTAGTTACCCTATTCAAGACTGTGGAATCACGACCAGTAGGACTGTGTTTGAATGTTATCTATCGACGACCTAGAAGGGGGTATGATCATCTTAATTTCGATGACAAAATTCTTTTAAGGAGGGTAGACTTGTAACACCCACTTTTCAGAAATGAGGATAATTTTGAACTTTTGTAATTATAATCATTTAATAATGATATTTAAATCATATTATGATTTTTGGTGATTTTTAATCAATCTAAAACTATTTAAATCATTGACTTGTGATTTTGATGTTTTGCTAGTGGAACCCTAGTGACTGCATGACCTAGAGACTAACCATGACCAAGGAGGCCTTACCATGTGATTAGGATAACTAATTGCAACTTTTTAGCCTAGGGATATTTTGGTCATTTTTGGCTTATTGGTGAAAATAAATATTGATTGATTATTATGGTGCTGTAGAAGCATGAAAATTTCAGCAATGAAGCCTTATGCGTCTAAGCCAATAAGGACATATGCGCCCAAGTGAAGCTCTATGTGCCCAAGTCACCCTGTGCAGCTCTATGCGCCCAAGACAAGCTCCCCCAAAAGGGGGCGCATAGCCCTGTTTCAGGCTATGCGCCCAAGCCAGAACATCCCCTGACTCGGTCAAAGCTACGATCAAAACGTGCACCGAAGCGTACGGCCACGTCAGTCTTCACGAGCAGTCGTGTACCGAAGCATGCGACCATGTCAGCACCATGATCAACCCACGACCATACAGCCTGCATGCGCCTACATCCTATGCGCCCAAAGCAGGACCATGCGCCCACATGAAATAGTGTGTTTTCTCATGTGGGCGCATAACATCATTCCAGCTCAAGAATGACTATAAAAAGGGGTCTCATCCCTCTTCAAAATAGAGAACGGAGAGCATTTTCAAGAGCCAAATTGCTGCACTTCTTGCCAGTGAGCCGAGAGTTAGCAATTTTCTTAGGTTTTCTTCCACTTTTGTAATAAGAGTGTTAACGAAGTAAAGGAGCAAGTGCCGCTCGTTCTCCATCATCCTATTCCTCAGAATTCTTTTTTGTACTCGGGGATCCTCAGCGCAGGATCTCTCAGGCGTACTCGATTTGTGGTGCCTTGCGCCAATAAAGAAAAGACAGCGTTTCTTCTTCTTTTTGTGTGTGTCCACAAAAATGGCGACTCTGCTGGGGACTACCTTTTCCTCTAACGAGAAGTTGGTGACGCAATCCGATACCGACAAAGTGGGGAGCACTCAGAAGATGCTGATCATAAAATTTGATCAACATGCGTTCGAAGAGATGCTCTCGAGGGACGACTCTACTCCCTCAAAATCAACGAAGCCAAACAAGTCTCGCAAGACTTGGCTTCCGAAGGCTCGCCGTGCATATCCTGCCAGTGTCATAGCAGATATGCAACTGGAGGACTCTGTCACATAGGCGTATGGCTCTGCCACAGAAGCTCCCCAAATGAAGAAGACTCACACCGTTCTGGGCTCTACTAGCCCAGCGACTTCTCTCTTGTGCAACCAACAACAGAGTGTTTGACGCTCGAGACTTGGCAAAGAAAAGCACTACGATGCCAAGAATCGGAGTGTTCGACACTCTGGACAAACCCAGCTAGGGTCACAAACGAAGGAGGCGAAGCTGGAAGAAAACAGCGCTGCTCCACCAAGCATGCGCCCAAGGGGGTGTATGGGCGCATAACTCTAATCAGAAGGCTTCTATCTTCGACAGATTGGGCATCCAGGGTCATGCGCCCCAGGCTATGCGCCCAGGCTCAACTGATCCATACTATGCGCCCACATCGAGGAAGCTCAGACATGCTGCCAAGAAGTATGCGCCCAAAGCCAGTCTCCAAGGCCTATGCGCCCACAGCAAAAGACAGGCCCCAACGCGTATAGCTGTCTTCAAGGACATCACAGATCTTAGGTATGGGGGTTGTCCCTGCACGCAAACTAAGTTTGGATGCACCAACTCTCCTTATAAACCTACATGCAAAGCTCGACGATGCGTACAACATAGGTTTTAAGGCAAAACTTCCTTCCGCTGACTTATGCGACATGATAAATCATAAGCGTAAAGCGAGGAAGGACATAACAATTTATGGTGCACATCCGTGCACCAGTATTGTCATCAACTGTTGCTGCTCCAAAGCAACGAGAGTGCCTCAGAGACAGTCCGTGTTTCGACGGCTACATTTCTCTGACGATAAAAAACCGCTATGTGTTTCATCCAACATGGCTTCATGGGGTCCCCCTTATGGAAGCCCCAATCAAAGACGGTGGACCACGAACCCAACTTTCTCTCTCAGTTCCGGGAGAAAAAGTTTACCAACAGATAGCTAGCAAGCTATCATATATGAAGGAGTCTATATGGATACTCGGTCAAAGGCAAGATTTTGTATAGATGACGAGGACTCCCACGCTGGGGGTAGTATTCCCTCAGATTCTGAAGCGGATGACCTTCACACTGGGAGTAGCCTTCCAGAGGACGACGATCCCTCCAAGTCTGATGGCGACTATCTACCTCCTCTACCTGAAGATGAGGGACTTGTCAACTCAGAGACAGACAGTATCTGCACCAGTTGTACTGTTTCCTCTGTTCATCCTCGCATGTTATCCATACATGGCAGATGGAGAAAGACCTGAAGAAGCCAGTGATCAGACTAGCAAACGGCTAGAGGGTCTTGAAACAGCATTCGCCAAGATCACTGATATGCTTATCAGTATCATGGCGGTCCAAGCTGCTGGGGCTGTCCCTCCACCTCAACAAAACGTCTCGGCTCACGCTAGTCCGGCTCATAGCAACAACCCTCCTTCACTACAAAAGGAGTATCATTTCGTTGTGCCTCCCCCAAATCTTGTAAATGCTGGGGGTGGTCCTTCGCCAATGACGCTTGACAACCGTTCAGCAGCCGTTTCCCAATACCTACTTAATCAACATAATGCAATTGATTTCCTGGTCGCCCGTCTCGACACCATCTCACACAAAGACGAGCTTCAGAAGATGGGGATATCTCAACCTTATCCCCTTGAATGGGAGAATGCTACTTGCCCTCCTAACTATAAGCCGCTGACGCTAAATTCATTTAACGGGTTGACTTCTCCTCGTCAACACATGACATACTTCAACACACAGACTCTACACTTACCCAGGGACGATCCGTTCTTGTCAAAGCTATTTATTAACACCTTGTAGGGGGTAGCTTTTGAATGGTTATGCAGTCTGCCTGACGGTTGTATCAATTCTTTTAAAGACTTGGAGAGGTTTTTCCTCAATAGGTTTTACGAGAGTGGCATGCATGTTATTATGTCCACCCTCATCGAGACCAAGCAAAGGAAGACTGAGTTTGTCATTGCCTTCATCGAACGCTTCAGGCGGCTAGCACTGAAGATGCCCTTTGGCATACCCGACTCAGAACTTATGGATACTTGTCGACATAACTTCCTTCCTACAGTGAAGTTCTGTCTGGGTATACATAAGTATGATACATGGCCCGCTTTCATTGGGGCCGCTGATGCTGCTAAAAATGACGTTCCTAATTTGGAATTACTGGGGTTGAAAACACCCAAATCTAAAGATAAGGGCAAGCATCCTCAAACTATCCCAGTCCGTGGGGGTAAAAGGAAAGAAGTCTTGAAGGTCGACACTTCCAAAGGAGCTTCCAATTCTCAGGGCGCCTCCGACAAGCATAAGGAGACCTTCTCCTTTGACGAAGACGATGTCATTACCATTTTTCACACATTGACGAAGGGTAATAAACTGACATTGCCTCCACCACGACGTCCTGCAGAGGCGAACCAACTCAACGATCCCAAGTACTATCTCTATCATTAGTACGTACATTATTCTACCAAGGACTGCATCGTCCTGAAGAACAAGATACAACAGCTTATCGACAACCAAGTGATCAACCTCGAAGCTGAAGACAAGGTCGTATCTTCTAACATGATCTCTCTTCAGTTTGGTGACTTTCCTTCCATAGAAGTCCCAGACGGCGTGGTCCCTATCCCCAAGGCAATAATGGAAGTCGTCAACCTACCGCCAGTTCGTAACTCAACCTTGGTATCACTCACGACTGAACGTGGTGAGATCATGTGGATCCACCCGGACCTTGTGCAAGAAATGACACAGAGGGTGATATCTCCCAAAGCAAAAAGGGGCAAAAAAATACAAGTCATGCCATATGGTGTCTTCTCCCATCTACGAGGTTCTATCTGGCGAGATGCGATCAGGGAAGGCTTATCTTCGGACGTACGATCCTGCACAAGAAGAAGCAGTACCTTCTCAAGCTCCTGCTGCCTCTATAAGCTCAGAAGCTGGCCCGTCTAAGCCTTCAACTACCGACAAAGCTAAGCAGAAAGAGATGCGATTTGACAAGTCTCTGAAGGCGCTAGCTCCCGAAGGCATGGATCGACCCTACAACTTTGACAAACTGGCACAACTGGCCAATACACCTGCCAGGTTGTCTCTGTTCGATTTATTGAGACTCTCCAAAGAAACACGAAAAGCCTTAAGTGAGGCATTACTACATGCCGACTCTTATCTCGCTGAAGTCAAAGCCTCCGCTAAAGATCCTGTCTCCTGTCCCCACTGCTACAGTACTATGGAAGTGGTGCCCAACATTACCTTTTCACAGGAGGACATGCTACTCAAAAATAATCGTCATGATAGACCCCTGTACTATACAAGGTATATCGGGGCAATCAAGGTGGACCGCATGTACATCGATCTAGGATCCTCCCTCAGCATCATTCCGAGAAGTTTGCTTCAAATTATAGAAATCCCTCTGCACAAGCTATCTGCAACCAATACAACTATCATGGCTTTCAATGCTGGTCGAAGCCACCCGCTGGGTAAGATCCGTCTCAAGTGCCAGATCGGTGATCTCCGAACGGAGATTTCCTGCTATGTGATCGATGCCAATGTATCCTATAACGTCTTGTTGGGACGTCCATGGATACACGAGAACATGATTCTTCCTTCCATACTTCACCAGTGTTTCAAGTACGTCAACAGCGACGGTGTCGTGAAGACGGAGTTTGTCAATGTCGATCCTTTTAAGGGCATCGAAGCCTACTATGGAGATTCGGTACTCTACCAATCTCAGCCCCCCAAGGATGATGTCAATGAAGCTGACAATGAAGCTGAAGCAAGTCCATCCTCCAATGATAGTCCCCTGATTATCCGAGTCAAAGGACGTACTACTCTAAAAAGTACCCCGAAGCCTCTCACAATCTGGGTGAAAAAGAAGAACCCTGACAAGGTCAAACCATTGACCATCACTCTCCGCAAGACACCTCGGGAGGAACCTACTGAAGTCCGTCCTCCCAATCCTGAAGAATTACCCTACGTGGTTTACTTGGCGAGGACTATGACTCCTCTTCCAGATGATGATCCTATCAATGAGTATATCAATACTCATAATAATGTACCTTCACCGGATGATGTTATCCCTGAAGAAGAACTTGCGTATTTTCTTAGTAAAGGTTTATCTTTGAATTACTCCGATGTCTATCAATCTGTAAACCACTACATAGATACGATATACGCTCTAGAGCACGACATAGGACCACACCTCTGCATGCTGGTCACGACGCCTCACCTACGGGAAAATGTTTACCCAGAAGATATCCACTACTTCATCGTTCCAGCCAGAAAGAAGGGCGAAGAACTAATCATCTTCAGCCGAATAATTGGCGAAAGAAAGTTCGTTCCGGACTCTACTTCTCCCAAGCACAACACGGAAGCTGATTATGACTCTGGGAAGATGCAACTTTTCTGATATAGTTGGCAGGCCAAGAATATCATCTAGAATATAGGATATGACATCAAAAGCGACCAGGAGCTAAATTATGGCCAGGGACGACGGTTGCCAATACGACACTTTGCTCCTTCCGGCAATTCTGAGAACTACTATCAACGAAACGGTATTGGTTTGGGTTATGTCACTCCTCCAACAACTCTCGAAAGATCAGATGATGAAGCAGATCGTTGTTCTCATTCTTCTAATTCCTGCCTCTGAGACTCAGACTCCAGCATTGGCGACATGTTCAAAGCAACTCTGTCCGTCAACATCGTTTCAGTTGACCAAATTGAGGACAATGTCCAATCGATCAAGCTTGAACAATGGGCTCAGAAGATGGATACTAGGTGGGAGCTACGCTTCGAACAACGTGAACCACCTACCGAAGATGAAGTCATCCAAGTCAATTTAGGAGATGAATCATCTTTTAAACCAATCTTCATCAGTAAAAGTCTATCTGGCGATGAACGCCAATCTCTTATACAGCTTATAAGAGAATACATCGACGTCTTTGCTTGGAGCTATAAAGACATGCCAGGCCTGGACCCTAAAGTTGCCATGCACCGCCTAAATATTTCGTCTAAAGCTAAGCCAGTGAAGCAGCAACAACGACGATTCCGACCAGATGTCATGGAGGCCATCTTGAATGAAGTCAAGAAGCTCATTGCCAATGGATTCATTCGCGAAGAACAACACCCTGACTGGGTTGCCAACATCGTTTCAGCCATAAAAAAGAACTGTAAAATTTGAGTCTGTATCGATTACCATGATTTGAACTCTGCATGCCCGAAAGACAAGTTCCCTCTACTGATCACCGACGTAATAATCGACAATACTTGCGGCTTCGAGCGGATGTCTTTCATGGATGGGTTCTCTGGCTATAATCAGATCAAGATGCTCCCCGACAACGAGAAGCACATATCTTTTCGAACACCGTTGGGGGTATACTGCTATACGGTGATGCCCTTCGAATTAGAATTGAAAAATGCAGGGATGACATACCAACGAGCCATGGACACAATTTTTAGCGATCATTTATGCAAAACAGTGGAGTGCTACGTAGACGATATCGCAGTTAAAAGTCATCTCAAAGGCAACCACCTCCAAGACTTGAGAACGATGTTCGAACTAATGTGTGCACACCAACTCAAGATAAATCTAACCAAGTCTTTTTTGGGAGTCTCCAGCGGCAAGTTCCTTGGTTTCGTCATCACTTCAAAGGGTATACATCTTGACCCAGAGAAAGTGAAGGCTATCCTCGATATGCATCCTCCAAGAAACCTCAAAGAGCTACGCTGACTGCAAAGAAGGCTAGCCTACATCAGACGATAGCTCCAATAATGGGGAAGCCCTTCTTACTATATGTCTGCGCTATGGACCATTCCCTCGGTGCCTTATTATCTCAGAAGAATGAAGGCGGCCATGAACATGCAATCTACTACCTCAGCCGCACAATGGTGGGTGCCGACCACAGATACACACCTGTGGAAAAGGAATGCTTGTACTGGTATTTGCTATCCAGAAGACACGCCACTATGTGTCTGGGTAGACTATCCACATCATATCTAAAGTCAATGCTGTTGACTCTATATGATATGTTATTCGTTCCTCAGAAGGCAGTAAAAGGCCAAGCGTTAGCTGATTTCCTAGCAGCTCATCCGGTGCCAGAATCTTCCAAACTCTATGACGAAATCCCCGATGAAGTAGTGGAGTCAAATATCGCAACTGAAGAAATACCCATTTGGCGAATGTTCTTTGACGGAGCATCAAGAACAGGACCTAAAGGAAATATCATGGCTGGAGTAGGCGTTGTACTTGTGTCACCCGACCATCTGGTTATACATCGTGCATATTCTCTCGTAGAACCCTGCACCAACAATGTGGCCAAATATAGTGCTCTATTAATCAGCCTGTAACTGGCAAAACAACTGGGGGTTGACTATCTAGAAGCTTATGGTGATTCCAAGCTAAAAGTTTGTCAGGTCTGAGGGGATTATAAAGTTCGTCACGAAGATCTCATCCCCTATCACAAAGCGACAATCGAGTTGGCGTCTACTTTTGCTGGATTCTTCATCGAGCGCGTGCCTTGACTACAGAATATAGAAGCAGATACTTTAGCCGGTCTTGCTGCTTCCTTGACCGTCTCTACCAATACTCAGCAGTCGATCACAGTGTCTGGTCGAGAACTATTCTGTGTGAAAGATACCTTGCATATTCATCACAGTTGTATAACGGAAACAAACGTCGATGTTAAAGACTGGAGATTTCCTTTCATAGACTACATCGTCTATGGAATCCTCCCCGAGGATCCAAAGGAAGCAGTGTCTATCCAAAGGCGATCCCTCAGATTTTACTATGACACAACAACCAAGATATTGTACTAACGCTCTTACGACGGGCTACTGTTACGATATTTATCAGACACAGAAGCCAAACATGCACTCCGGGAGGCTCACGACGGAGTTTGTGGTGCACATCAACCAGATCCTAAATTACAAGATCGCCTCAGATGAATGGGTTATTAATGGCCCACGATGATAGCAGATGCTGTTGAATACGCAAAAAAGTGTAGGATTTGTCAGTTCTATGCCGATTTCATTCATCAACCTTTGGAGTTTCTACACTCGATAGTAGCATCTTGGCCTTTTGAAGCCTGGGGTATGGACGTCATAGGCCCAATCAGCCCGCCATCTTCCAGAGGACATCGGTTCATCCTAGCCATAACTGATTACTTCTCCAAATGGGCGAAAGCTATTCCGCTCACCGAAGTAAAGGCGTCAAACACGATCAGTTTCATCAAACATCACGTTATCAACCGCTTCGGCCTACCTCGCAGGATCATCCATGATAATGGTCCATAATTTGCAAGCCATGCATTCTATCAGTTCTGCGATAGGAATCGAATCCAGAATGTAGCCTCTACTGCCTACAATCCCGTGACTAATGGGTTAGTAGAAGCCTTCAATAAAACCATTATTAAACTTCTCAAGAAGTTCGTGTCTTCAAACAAGCGCGATTGGAATGAGAAGCTTGACGAATGTCTATGGGCCTATCGTACAACGGTCCGGACTCCAACAGGCAGTACGCCATTCTCTCTGGTTTATGGGAGCGAAGCAATTCTTCCCCTAGAAATCCAGATTCCTTCTCTTCGAGTAGCCTTAGCCAACGAGTTGACTACCGAAGAAAGCTACCATCTGCGACTCCAGGAGCTCGAAGCGCTAGACGAAAAATGCTTGTTAGCTCAGTAGCTCATTGAGCTATACCAAGCACTCTTTCCAGAGCCTTCAATAAAAAGGTGAAGGAAAGAATCTTCCAAGTCGGTGATCTATTCTTAGCGGTGAGAAGACCAATGGTCATGACGCACAAAACAAAAGGGAAATTTTAGCCTAAATGGGAAGGTCCTTTCATCATAGAATCAGTGTATTCTAACGGTGCGTACCGACTAACCAAGCCTGATGGTGATTTGCTCATGATGCCTATCAACGGCAAGTTTTTGAAGAAATATTATGTGTAACCTTTTTTTTAAATAATGTTCACATATGTTCAGTCATGTAAATATATAGTGCGATGTTTATGTGATTCAAAAAATTATCTGACTATTATCCGTATTTCAAGAGTCTTGAATACGCCTTGGATAATAGGTCCTCTAAAAATATTTCCCTAGTGGAATCATTACCGTTTTTGTCTCTGTCCAAACTCGATCTGACGAAAACAAGTCACGTCCCTATTACCTATGAATTATTTTTCGATAATTATCTCCCCAGTAGAACGATTAAAAAATATTTTGCCATGTCCATATAACCTCTGAGCAAAGCATTCGTCAAGGATAATCACGTCCATATTACCTCTGAATTATCCACTCCCACCTAATGTTATATATCTTTCCATGTCCATATTATCTCTGGTCAGATATAGAATATCCTATGCTATTACGGCCATATTACCTCTACTAGCAGCCTCGTTCAACTTATTATCTATATTAAAAAAAAACTTAAATATAAAACGGATAATAGGTCCACATCAAATTCCCCAGCGAAATACCCACCAGAAATATTCTTGCTACGTCCACATTACCTCTAGTTTCGATATTTCACAAAACCACATTCATTTTGAAATGTTCCTTTATTCTTTACTTGAACGTCTATTAAGAGACAGAAAAAAGAGAGGCACAAAAGCCGTAACGGCTGAAGAAAAAAATAGTTACAAACAAAGAATCTAAGGGATACATAGGCGATTGATGTTGTCCCTTAGAGCCGCGATCTCGGCTTCAGACTTCGCGGTAGTTCGACGGCGCGCCTCTTCTTGACGAGCAGCTTCATCCTCGAAAAGGATCAGACTCATGTGCTCTTCCTCTAACTTCGCCAGCTGTTCTTTTAAATAGGCAGAAGTGGTGGCAGTCATGGCAGCCTGAGCCAAGTAATCCTCTTGCTCAGACGTTACTGGCCTCAAGTTGGCTTCCAGTTGGGCGATCTTGTTCTAGATCTGCGCGATGTGATTATACTTCTCGGTAATCTGTGTAGCCAGTTTATTCTTCGAGGCAGCACGTGCCTCACTTGCAGCATAGAACTGACCATACTGGTCAGCCAATTCATCGATCTCTCGAACGAGGGCATCCTTCCTCACCTGGAAAGTAGCCTTCTCCTCTGCAAGAGCCGTGATCAAGGCCTCATCTTCTGCACGAAATAGTGATGACGGGCTCTGTTGCTTGACATCCCGGAATCGGGCCACCTGACCCTCCAGGTCATTCAGAACTTTCCTCAGAGTATTAGCCTGCTCTTCATAGCCGACAATACTCTCGAGGGCCGCCACTTGGCATTCGGTAACAGCCTTCACAGGGCCAAAGGCAACATTTCGATTCAAGACTCCAGGAAGCTTTACTTTCTGCACAGAGTAGAAAGCTTTGACGACTTCCTGGGCCATATCGTCATCTTCAGTGGAGGTCATCGGAGAGGAGGCTTAGAGAGTTTCTTCTGCTCCAGGAAGGGATACATGACGAGAAGCCGAACCAGACAAGAAAACAATATATACATCAGTAATCAAAGGGGGGAAATGCGAAAGAGTTGTAATTTCGTACCTTCGGCTTACTCAGCACTAGCCTGGGCTACGCCATCAGTCTTGGTTTCAGGGAAACCAAGAACAAGCCCAGACTGTTCAAGGGGAACAATACCAAGGCCCCGAGCGGCATCGGGCCTGGTTTCTTCTATAATCCCAGCTGGAACGGGAGCATATTCAGCAACAGCCCCCTTAGCAGGCTGTTCAACCTCCCATTCTGTAGCCGATACCGGCTCACTAACAGCTCCCTCCATACCAGCAAATTTGGAGGAGCCGGGGACAACTTCTGTCCCTTCTCTAATGTCTGGGGCTATCTTCGCGAGTGGTCCCTTCTCCTTGTCTACAAGGGAACATACAGTCGTGGTCAGCCTCACGAGGAGCACACAAAATCGAAGTCGAAAAATCTCATCCGAAGAGAGGCACAAAGATAACGTACCCGCAGGAGGATAAGCCGATTGGACTTGATTCTCGTCCAACACTTTCAGTATGGCCCCGATTTCAGACATCGCCCCCAGGGTGATATCAGAAGAAGGACTGGCTCTTTGGTCACCACCATAATTCGGGTATTCGCCCTGATTATCCTTTGATTCAGCCTCCTTGGCTGAGGAAGGCTGAGCGTCATTTGCCGGTCGAGGACAAGGAGGGGATGCTGTTGTCATGTCCACCTCCTCAGACGAGGAGGCACCAGCCTCAGCTTCAAATTCAGGGTCCTGTGCAAAGGACAAACGCAAAGGTGAGAAAGCTTCTAAAGGCTTGACCAGAACGGCTATAAAGTCTAGGAAGGGATCTACCTCCCGAATAGTAACGACCTGCGACGCCATTCCACCTCTTCCAGTTTGCCGGAAGGACCCCCTCAAGGGAGGCGAGCCAGCACCCACTTCCTTGGCTCTCCTTAGGGCGACAGTTTTCTTCTTCCATTTTAAAGTTGGCTCCTGGGCCAATTTAGTTGAAGCTTTCCTCTTCTGATGAGGATTGAGAGGAGAAGAACCATCATCTTTCGTGTCCTCCTTTGGAGACACTGTTGGCTCCCTAAGGATAGCTTTCGGCCGTGGTACTACGGCTGGCTTCACGGTGGGAACAACACTCTCCTTCTTACGGCCCTTCGGCACCTTTTTCGCAGGAAGGGGGCCAAACCGAGTCCCCAGTATCAAGCTCTGTTCACGATCATACCGGAGATAAAAAGTATTGATCTAAACAAAAAATTTGGCGGTAACATAGCATAAATGGGTCTCAGGCTTATCCAAGGGCAGAGAGAAGACTGCCCCCGTGCACCCGACATTGTAATACATCCAAGCACGCGTCCCGTCAATTAAGCTGCCTATCGACTCCAAATACTGGCTAGCATTTTCCAAAAGGAGCTGGCTGTAGCCAAACTGCCACGCGAAACAGTTCGGCAGATATGGCTTCAGATAGGCATGATTCATGTTTCGAAGCACCAGATGCGATGGTCTAATAGACTGAAGCCAGTAAAATGCCCCAGCAGTCAAACTAGTGGCATGAACTCCCTCATCCACTAAGATATCTCCCGCATTACCGCTGTCGGACGGAGGGGATACTCTGAAGAACTTACAGTTCTGCAAGAAGCCTAAAGCCTTTCTGCAGGCGGGTATACTGGTGATGGTCCAATCTGCATCACAAAATCTACGAAGAAAGGCATCTCCCGCCAAAGAGTCCGGGCGAAGTTGGCCCAACATTCATCAGGGTAGGACAATGCAGTAGCAGCCACCCCATCAGGAAATGATACAAAAGTTCGGTCCGGGCGAAGTTGGCCCTACCGTCAGGAGTCACCACATTCCTAACAAAGTCCCATAGACCTCGTCCAGTGGCACAGACCATCGCGGGAAGCAATGCAAGACGGTATCCGAACGCAGCTTCACAGCCGGAAGTATCATACCCCAGCTTATTCTCTCGATGGACCCTGAACCTCCAGGGACTATGCAGTTACGAAGCCAGATCATTAAGAAAGCTGCCAGCACAGCTTTTTCTGACAACGGATATTCAGCTTGACGGAAGTAGTGGCCGATCGGGGACTCAGGATCATCACTGTCCTCAGTATCCGCCGTATCATAATCTGTCATCCGAATTTCTATATCGGACTTGGTCATAGGTTTTAAAATCGAAAAGGAGGACGAATCCTCCCCTTCTCCTTAAACGAAAACGTAGCCCATCCAAGCTCTCGTGTGGGGATTGGCCCCCTCGGTCCTCCCTTTCTTATTAATCCTATGACAGATAAGGAGGTGGCAGAGTAATTTCTTGTACACATCAATCATCTCAAAGTTTTCATTTTCCAGATCCCGGAGCTCTTTATCACAAGGCACGTACTCTTCATATGGCTTCGTGCCCCAGGGAAGCTTCAACACTTCCTGTATCTCATGGAGAGCCAATTCTATCTCCCTACTCGAAGTAAAAAAGGTACAGGTGTGAAGGTTATATAACTCTGCCAAAGAGACAAACATTGGCCAGTTGACCCTTACATCATATTGAGTGGCCCTAATAGCATAATAAAGGCCAACAGTCTTCAGGCTGGCTTCATACGTAGAAAGTACCCAGCCAGTGAGATTGCTCCAAAATGAAGATAGATACCTCCATCATTCCATCCGCATCTTCCCTGCGGGATACGACACATCTCCCGTCATCATCAAATTATAAAGCGTGTCAGCGGCATAAGGATGGAGGTTAATCGGAATGTCATTCATTACGGCACCAGGTTGCAGTCCCCTCGTAGAGTAAGATGTAGAGCCCCGGACACCCTTGAAAGTGTCATTCTTCCGATCACCTGAGTCGAACTGTATTCTTCCGGAGATGAAACCGGAGAGCTCAGGAGTTAGCTCCCACTTCATCTGTCGTCGCATGGCTAAGACAGTAAAAGCAGACAAAGGATACTGACGCTCCATCGATGGTAGCTATATCCTCTGACTGTTCGGACAGATCACCATTGGGTTTCTCAAGCGTATGGTCTCGCCATCTTTAAACCCCACACTGTCATCGAACAGGAAGTACGGCTTCTTAAAATGACGTATCCCTCCAAGCAAGAACTTCTCATCGTTAATTATCTGCCTCAAGAAGGTCTTATCCTGTTCAAGTATGGCGAGTGTCCATTTCGTAGGCTGGTTTTGACTGATCGTGGCTTGAACCTTGCTGATCATATTTATTATGATAACGGTACCGAGGACTTGATAAGCAAAGCCGAAAGGGATTTCCTCAAGTTTTGGGACAAACATGTTTACTGCAAGGATATAAGAGAAAGTCAGACTCAGAATTCGCAGGAAAAACTAAGTGCTGAAGGGCTCTTATGCGCCCAAAGGACTATGCGCCCAAAACAAACATGTGGGCACATAACGTACATCAGTATGTCGGCGCATAACATGCAACAACATGTGGGCGCAAAACATGGCAACATGTGGGCGTATAGTACACCACAGTGTTGGCGTATGACTTCTGTGGGCGTATAAGAATGCTCACAGAAGTATGTTGCCTTAGGCTTATGCGCCCGGGCAAAAAAAAAGTTCGAGCGTCGCAAATTAACGCTCGAGACTTTGTTTTTGAGGAGTAGCCTCACCCAAAATCGGGTCCTGGACCGGTGAGGATGCTGTTGCAGGAGGAGAGCCACTCAGTGTAGCCCCCTTGCCTTTCGCAGATCTCTTGGCGACCTTGGGAGACATGGTTCGTAAATAAAGGAGAATACGAGTCTTTTGAAAGTTTAAGAGAAATGAGAATAATGAACTCTCTCTCTTTCAAAGACTATTTATAGGCATAGACCATTTCCTATGCGCCCACTATTCCTATGCACCTATGCACCCATTGCGCACTATGCGCCCACCATGGCTTATGCGCCCATGTGAAGATCCAGCCTCTTGCACACTATGTGTCCGCTATTTGCCGACGTGGACAACATATGAAGGATGGACCTCTTCAAATTCTACCCCGATGAATCTGTCAGTTCAGATTTTTGAGGAAGATCTCAACAACCGTCTCTTTGACAGGCTGGCCAAACGCTATGTGCCCACTGTATCACGAGAAGACAGTCCATGCTTCTTTCAAAGTATTTCGAACTCATTCAAGTATCGAAAACTTTGAAGGGGGTCTTGTAGAAGCATGAAAATTTCAGCAATGAAGCCTTATGTGCCAATGAGGACATATGCGCCCAAGTGAAGCTTCCCAGAAGGGGGACGCATAGCCCTGTTTCAGGCTATGCGCCCAAGCCAGAACATCCCCTGACTCGGTCAAAGTTACGATCAAAACGTGCACCGAAGCGTACGTCCACATCAGTCTTCACGAGCAGTTGTGTACCGAAGCATGCAGCCATGTCAGCACCACGATCAGCCCACAACCACGCAGCCTGCATGTGCCTATATTGTCACGACCCGCACCTAGTGTAGGGGCACGAGAAGTGGGTACGTCCATCCTACGCTACAGTGTCGGAGGTAGAACGCTGTTCTAGGTTACTATCTAATCAACAACTTACGTAATTATATAATGTACCTATCATAAATCTCAACTCCGAATGGAGGACAAGTATAAGATATGATATAACTCAATCACAGTTTAAGCACGATGGGATAACACAAAAGCCTATACTAAACTCAAAGCAACAACTTAAATAAACTTCTAAAATAATAATATCTCAAAATAATAATATCTCAAACAATCTCAAATATAACTCAAATCTCTACTTATTACAATACAAGTTCCAACAGAGAAAACTAAACCATAAACTTGCAATCTACTCCAAGCTCTACTGGTCCTCTAGGCTAGCTGTGAATCTCTATGTTACCTATAATATTTTCAACAGGTCCAGTCAGGACAGGAACGAGCATAATACATCTCACGCAGTTCATATCATGTTAGAAAATATAAAGCATTCAATAGAGTAAGATACATGAATAATTGAAAGAATGTACATGAAGTAAAAGAGATAACTGTAATGGAAGTATCTACTATAAGTAGAGAACTATCAGTGACTAGTGATTTAAAGTACAAGATAGACATGTGAACAGCTGGAAATGATTCATGGCTATACTACAGAGTTGATTCATGACTATACTACTTTGGAATTATTCACATGACTATTTCTATTCCCCCGTCCCCAATCAATACACAAGGATCGAGACAAGTTATGTTAAGATTCATGATTTTACTGCCTCATAAACGAGAGCACGTAAAATTGATTCATGAGGGCTCTGTGAATATGAGGATTCATGATTCACCAGAGGATACATGAATAGTGAAAGCATAGAGATACATGATGTAAGTGAAACACACATGCCATGAAGTATCCGATGCTCCCGAGGGGGACAACATCTCATGAAAAGATCCATATAGTACCAATCCGTGTTACCAACGTGACAGCATCAAGTAAAGTAATCTAGAACAAGAATATAAGTTCTAGCAAGTATGAAATGGTCAGAGAATGTAATCGCCTGAAATCTGAATGTTCGTAAGAATATAGAGTCCGAAGCGATGTATCTGACTCCTATTTAGAGCAACAAAAGTCACAACATGTCCATAAAGGTAAGACTGAAGATTACAATATATTCTACATGATTTCTAGGTTATTCTAGACTAAAGTCAACTCTTGGTCAACTCTAGTCAACTATAAAGTCAAACTAGGTCAACTCTAGTCAACTGTGGTCAAACTAGCTAGGGTTGGGTCAACAATGGTCAACTAGTCTAGGTTAGTCAATTCTAGGTCTAAACAAACTAAGTCTATGCAAATTAAGTGTCCAAGATAGCTGCTAACTCATAGCCTAAGTCACTTGCTAAACCAAACACAAAACTAAACCATAAGCTAACAAGGCACACAAACTTAGTCATATAATTTATATATATTATTCACATTCACATATTCATATACATAGATATATATAGGAAAGCTATATATATAGGCACATACGTACATATATATATAGAGAGAGAAAGAGAGGTAAAAGAGTAAGTGAGGGTGTGTGTGTATTTGGCATGTGTGTGAAAGGATATGTGTTAATGTTTGCAGATTTAGTGATAGGTAGGCGTATATGACATGGGATACATGGTGTCAAAGGGTGTATGAATGTATGTGTGTAAAAGGTTATAGGTTAACTCAGTTTATAGAAATGCATACATACATACTTATATTGCATACATGCATACATACATATCATGTATACATACATACATTGCATACATGTCTACAAACATATCATATATGCATACTTGCATTCATTCATGCACCTATACATACATACATAGATGCATAATACATATTTGAATACATTATATACTTGCATACATCATATTCATATATGCATACTCTACATTATCTTACATTCATTCATACATACATGCATACATATAATATATGCATACAAACTCATATATTCAACTCAAAATATATATGAATACATACATTAGATTACCTTAACGCGCGCGTGCACACACACACACACACATACACACACACACACACACACACACACACACACACACACACACACACACACACACACACACACACACACACACACACACATATATATACATATATCATTCATTCATATCCCATATACATGCATACGTCAGTTCATGCATTATATTCATTCACATATCATTAAGTTGGATACATATACTTTTTTTTATTACATACATGTCATTCATGCATATTACATACTTACATGCATCTATACATTATATACATTGTATACAACATGGAATAATAGAAGAGGGAAAAAAGGAAAAAACTGAAATGGAAAGAAAACATGTAAGAAAAAGGAAAAATAGTGGAGATATACATGCTTGCATAATATATTCTACATTACCATACATGCTATCATTATATATTGTATTATATTATTTATATATTATGCATTCGTATCTATCATTACATATATACCTTGCATTAATATCTAGCATTCATTATATACTTGCATATATTGTATATCATTCTTTCATTCATACATTTATGCATTGCTTACATACATTACATTGATTGCATTCCTACATGCTTGCATTCAACCAGATATATACATTAATGTAAAGAGGATATATATATATATATATATATATATATATATATATATATATATATATATATATATAATTTCATTCATCTGATATATCATGCATTACATACTCTACATTTATTTAATATCCATACTACATAGGCTCATAGGTTACACAAAATACCTATGTCGTATAGTCACTCTTCTGCTTAAAACCAATACTTTACCAATTGGGCCTTCAGTAAATTCTAGGATTAAAGTATGTTTTCCTTCGTATTAGCTTTCCGAAACTTCAAACGAATCGCATTTTCGTGTCCGGAAGCTCCCGAAATCGCAAAAACACCGAAACGCGTTCGTCTTTCGTACAGCTGACACTCAAAAACAGTTCTACAAAAAATTCTAGAATGCATTTGACCTATTATTATATATATTTGGAAAGCTAACTTCGATAGGGTTCTTTTAAAAAAACGAAAGATTAATCGGAGTTCTAAGCTAAAAGTTATGACATTTCTAAGTTGCTATGGCTACTAAAAACGTGGATGAATATTATGACGAATTTGGGTTGTTTGGATAAAAGAAACACATCTCACTCTCCACACCACTCAAGACACACATCAAACCACACTCCCCTCTCCTCTAACACAAGCACACCACTAACAATATATCCATACACATCTAAATATATGAAATATATCTAACATACATATTATATATATACAAAATAGTCCATTATATAAAAAGACACTAAAATGACAAGTTGAGGCTAAAAATATGACATGTAGACTAAACCACGTAGATCTAACTATGGATATCCAAATGAAACTCATTCTAACCATCCTAACTAACATCAATCCATCCTCTAACATGTCTAAAACTGAAATTAAAACGCAATTAAACCTATTAGACATTAAACCAAACACATGAGGTGTCCTAATTTGAGATCTAATAAGTAGGACACATGACACAATTCTAACTTGCTCTAGAGAGCTCCAAATGGCCTCAAACTTGAATCTAAAGGGGGTACATGCATGGGGGTGGATCCTATAGATTCAAAACTAACTAATATGCATAGAAAATCAATTTAGATGGTTGGTTTTACCTATTGGGAGTGGGATTCCAATGATACTCTCAAGGATACGGCTCCGATACGAAGATCCTTCCAAAATGGACACTCCTCTTGCACTTTGATCCAAATATTTGCTAGCACCCTCCCTTGATAGTATGAGAAGGTTGGATGAAAGTTTTGGTGGAGGAATGAAGAAATTTGGAGATCAAATCAAAGAGGAAAGCTCTCTAATTTGGGGAAGAACATTGTGTGAAGGAAAAGAGGCAAGATGGAATGAAATAAAAGGAAAGGAGGCCAACCTACCTATAGTGGCTGCCATTAAACCATATTTGGGCTTTGGGGGAAAGCCTAATAAGGCCTCATCTAGTCCTTTTGGTTTATTTTAAGTTAGGTTCAAGTTTGGGATCAAAAGGGTTAAATTTAAGCCTCTAACTTGACCAATCTAACAAGTGGAATTAGTCTAAACTTACTAACTTAATTAGTTGAGTTTGTGGGCCATGACTAACTAATCTTGGGGTCCCATCTAGAGTCTAAGCTACCCGGGTCACTAACACAAGTCAGAACGAAACGAAACTCAAACCCGACTAAACAAATCCCGTAAAATTAATATTAAAATATAAAATTCCGAAAATATTAAAATATAAAAATGACCAAAATCATAATACATTAATTTAAATATTATTAAAATAATCTAAAATTTACCAATTAATCAAAATCCTAAATAATTCAAAAGTCACAAAATGACCAAAATACCCTTAGCCTAAAAAGTTGTAATTATTCATTCTAATCACATGGTTAGGTCCCCATGGTCATGGATAATCTCTAGGCTTAACAGTTCTAGGGTTCACTAGCTAACACATCAAAATTATAGTTCACCAAATTTAAATAGTATTAAATTAATTAAAAATCCCCATAAATCATAAATCCTATTATTAAATAATAAACTTTTATAAAAGTTTAAAATTACCCTTATTTTAGAAAAGTGGTGGTTACATACATCTAATGCGCCTAAAGCAGGACCATACGCCCACATGAAAACTAGTGTGTTTCCTCATGTGGGCGCATAACATCATTCCAGCTCAAGAACGACTATAAAAAGGGGTCTCATCCCTCTTCAAAATACAGAACGAAGAGCATTTTTAAGAGCCAAATTGCTGCACTTCTTGCCAGTGAGCCGAGAGTTAACAATTTTTTTAGGTTTTCTCCTACTTTTGTAATCGGAGTGTCAACGGAGTAAAGGAGCAACTGCCGCTCGATCTCCATCGTCCCATTCTCCAGAATTCTTTTTTGTACTCAGGGATCCTCAGCGCAGGATCTCTCAGGCGTACTCGATTTGTGGTGCCTTGCGCCAATAAAGAAAAGACAGCGTTTCTTCTTCTTTTTGTGTGTGTCCACCGGTGCTAATTATTTATTAGAGACTAACCTAGTTTTAGCTTAACGTAGATGCTAATGATATTCATGGAGGTTTAGTTAGAAGGTTAGACACTTAATGGCTAAGTTAGATTAATATCTAGATATTATGTTAGTAGGATATTTTGACTAGATGTTAAGAGAACCTACTTTTGATGTGAGCCCTTGATTGAGCTTGATTTGTGTGGTGAAACCTTAGCCACTCATCTAGCCTTGCAAAACCCTAACCCTAATTATTTATAACAGCCATCAAGCCCATCCTTCCCCTATTTAATCATCTCTTCATAAATACCTAGCCTCTTTTCATCTCTATACAAAATCCTAATAGTGTTCTTCCCCAAATCACCCTAGATTCCTTATTTCTCCACCAAATTGGACCAAACCAATTGCATTGGACTCTATTCCTAGTATGGAGGCTATTGAGGACTAGCTAGTAAGGATTCAAGGGCTCGGGATCATTGCAAGTTGGGGAGAAGCTCTCATTTCAAGGCCTTTACATTGAGGTTTCACCCTCAATAGGTAAAACCTATCAAACACCTTCAAATTCCCAATTTCTTTCCATAGTTGTATTCATTTAGGTATACCCTAGCTGTCCCTCAAGTTTGGTAGGAATTGGACTTGGTTTAATGTGCGTATCAGACACGTATCAGTGTCCTATACATAGTATTTGTTGAAATGCCACTGTGGACTGTTTGTTTTTGTTTTTCAAAACAAATTACAGATTTAGAAAGCCCTATATATGGGGATTAATTTTACATGTGACTGAGTTGATTGTGGTGGACATTTCGTGTCCAAAGTGGATACGAACTCGCCTGTAGGATACTGTACAGGGGAGTACAGTACTCCCCTGCTGTTCGAGTATCCTAGCGGATACGACACGGCACCTCGACACCTAAAATTTTATATGTGGTTGCGGGTAAACACTGACAAGGGCAAATACTGACAGTACGCACACAAAGTTTGAGGCAAAACTATCGAGTGGATTGTAAGAAATCTCACTCGCACTGAATTTACACACATGCACACACGTGTACAGACACGTTCTGATACGTATTCGTATCTAGGACACGGTGACACTTGGACACATATCAGGGTCTTAAACATGACCACCTAGACCTAGGCTACCTAGACACTTGACCACGAGACCTCTAGTGGCTTGTGTCGTGTCCTAGTGGACACAACATATCAGTACGAGGCTGTGCTGAGCACAGCCTCTGATTCATTGCTGACACTGTTTGGACACGGCTATTGGACACAAGTCGACACACTATTAGACACGTATGGACACGTGGACATGTCATATATGTCCCTAATCACTGCACACATGTTTCTACTTTAATTTTGAGATTTTTGTGTTGTGATTTTAGGTTTTCATTTGAAATATTCATGTGAACAAGTTATTTTAGTTCTCAGTTTTTTTGTTGTCAGTTCGAATTGGGTTTTCTGATTTTTATCAAATCTTTTAATGTGTATATATATATGTAAATACAAGTTTATACATGCTGTATAATACTGAGGTTACATGTATGTTATACTAGAATGTATTGGATGGGTTTTGTCAAATGTTTCAGTTTCGAATAATTGAAATTGAGTTTGGAAATTATTCTGTTCAGGGGTTTTGATTTATATATAGATGTTGTTTTTATTCCCAGTTACTAATTTAGTGATTTGGGTTTCGATTTATACACTGTTTCACATGTTTCCTCTTCACAGTTTTGTTAAATTGATTTTGAACTTGAAATGGGTTTACATGGTTTTGAATGTTGATGTTATATTGATTCCCAGTTTTATTAATGTTGTGTATGATTTGGTTTTCAAAGCAAATGGGTTTTCAAATGAGAAATAAATTCGAAAAGGATTTGGCTTGGGTTTTGATTGAACATTGTTTTCACATTTTAGTCTTCATAGTTTTTTTTGAGTATTGGAGTTGAGATTGTTCCCAGTTTTATTTCAATTCATTCCAGGTTTAAATATTATACTGTAATACTTAGGGTTCCTGAGTTGACTCACTTGGTTAACTGTTACTCACTAATTTCCCTTTCCCTTCACTGTTTCTTAGTTTTCCTTTTCTAATTGAGTGCAAACATGACATATAGTTGAATGAAAACTGAGAACAGTTCCCATTTTTTCCTTCCCTCTTTTGTATACATGCAAGGATATGAGATTGAATGAATATGAGAACTGAGATAAGTAGATGCATGTATATATGTGCAATGTGTGGATGATAAATGAAATGTATGAATGCTTATATATGTTAAGTATATATTATAATGTATATATATATGCAAAGTAAGCATGTATGATATGTAATGTAGGTAATACATGTATGTATGCATCTAGGATATGTATGTATATAGATATGTATGTATGAATGAAAATATGCAAGGTATAATATATGTTATGTAACAATGTATGCATAAATGTATGTAATGAATATATCAATACAATGTATGCATGAGTGTATGTAAAATGTAATGTATGTAAGTATCTATGTAATGTATGTATTGTACCTATATGGTATATAGGCCTAGTGTATAAGTGACCCTATAGGTTGTTGTTTGACTATAGTTGACCAAAAGTCAACATGGAGTCGATATGTGACCAATTGACCTAGCTTGAGTAGAGTTTGACTTAGTTGACCAACCCTAAAGTTGACCAATAGTTGACCATTGACCAAATTGACCCTTGATAGCCTAATTTTGACCAGTTGACCAAGATAGTTTTGTTGTTGACCTAGTTGACTAGATGTTGACTTGGGTTGACCCAGAGTTGACCAAGTTTGACTTTGACCTAGATTGGCTTAGAAATCATGTAGATTGCATCGTAAAACTTTATTCACCTTATTTTAAACACATTATAACCTGTATTGTTCTGAATAGGACATTGTGACTCTGATTTAAACATCTGATATACATCAATCATTTAGGGTATCAGGCGAGTACATTCTCTGATAGTTCTTTCATTTACTTGTCGATTACTATACTTCAGTTCTAGTTAGTTCTATTTGATTTTCTATTACAAACACGATTTGATATTGCTGGATCCATTACATGCGACATAGATTTATATTGTCTGGCCTCTATTTTTGGAACCACTACTGGCATCACCTACTGGAATCACCTACTAGAATCACTTACTCGTATCATTCATGTGCTGGCTGGACTCATACTTGTTTTAGTGTCAGATTATGGATTTATTTGTATTTGTGGGCAGGGAAATATTAGAGTAGACATGTGAACATTACCCAAATACTGGAATCACCTCCCTTGGAATTATACTGGAAAGATAGTCATCCCACACCTGATCAGTGTGCGATGTGCCGTATTACCTACAGCCATTTATATGTTGATCTCGGTATTTTAAAACACACTATTAGTATATAGTCTGGGCTCACCCTGGAATTACTGATCATTGACTGGACTCATCTTGTACTGGATTCATCTGGTATTAGATTTATATTGTCTGGACTCACATTGGGATTACACTTGACTCATATTATACTGTCTGGACTTATATCATGTTACTCTATTTCAGCTAGATCTTGTTTTACAGTCTTCCTTGCCATGTTTCTTCTCTTATTTTGTTACCTTACTTCTCTTGTACTTTAACTGTTCTCTACATCATTATCTGTATAAAATTGCCATGTTCATCAATATAACTGTCTATAATTGCTTTATAATTCTTTGTCATTTACTTAGAATTGAGATGAGTTGTGCTCATTCCTGTCCTGACTGGACCTGTTAAAAATATTATAGATGCTTGTCCCGAGGACACTTGCCCTACTTACTATGGACCAGAAGATGGTTTAGCTAACTTTGGCCTTGACACTCAGGAGTGATCAGGAGACTAGCTAATAGACTTGCTTTTAGATTTATGTTTAGAACTTGAATTGTAATAACTTGAGATATTGAGTTTGTATTTGAGTTTGTTTGAGATATTAATATTTAGTAGTTTATATTTGTTGTTATTGTTTAGTCTTTATTTATAAACTTTTATGTTATCTTATCGTGCTTAGACTGTGATTGAGATTTTATCATATCTACTTGTCCTCCGTTCAGAGTTGAGATTTGACAAGTATATTATATAATTGCATGAGTTGTTGATTAGATAGTGACCTAGAACAGTATTCTACCGCCGACACTGCGGTGTAGGCTGGACGTACCCACTTCTCGTGCCCCTACACTGGGTACGGGTCGTGATACCCTATTTGCTTTGGAAGATACTACCCCCTGCATCATTTCCTGTACAAGGTCTGGATGGACCCATATGATCTCACCCCGTTCTGTCGTGAGTGGTACCAACATTGATGTTGAGTCAAGAGCTGGCGACAGTTATTGCCTTAGGAATTATGATTACGCCGTCTGGAACTTCTGTGAGAGGAAAGTCACCAAATTGAAGAGAGATCATGGAAGAAGACACGACCTTGTCTTCAGCTTCGAGGTTGATAACTTGGCTGTCGATAAGCTGTTGTATCTTCTTCTTCAGGATGATGCAATCCTTGGTGGAATGGTGCACATACTGGTGATAAAGATAGTACTTGGGGTCGTTGAGTTGGTTTGCCTTCGCAGGACGTCGTGGTGGAGGCAATACCAGTTTATTATCCTTTATCAACTATGAAAAATGGCAATAACATCATCTTCGTCAAAGGAGAAAGTCTCATTGGATTTATTAAGAGCACCTTGAGAATTGGAAGCTCCTTTGGAAGTGTCGACCTTCAAGACTTCTTTCCCTTTACCCCTACGGATAGGGATAGTTTGGGGGTTCTTGACTTTGTCTTCAGATTTGGGTGTCTTAAACCCCAGTAGTTCCAGATTAGGAATATCATTTTCAGCAGCATCAGCAGCCCCGATAAAAGTGGGCCATGTATCATACTTATGTATACCCAGACGGAACTTCAATGTAGGAAGAAAGTTATGCCGATAAGTATCCATAAGCTCTGAGTCTGGTATACTGAAGGGCATCTTTATTGCTAGTCGCCTGAAGCATTCGATAAAAGCAATAACAGACTCACTCCTCCTCTGCTTGGTCTCGATGAGGGTGGACATACTAATATGCATGACACTCTCATAAAACCTGTTGAAGAATAACCTCTCCAAGTCTTTAAAGGAGTTAATGCAACCTTCAGGTAGACTGCAGAACCATTCAAAAGCTACCCCCTGCAAGGTGCTGATAAATAGCTTTGACAAGAACGCATCGTCTCTTGGTAAGTACAGAGTCTGCGTGTTGAAATATGTCATGTATTGGCGAGGAGAAGTCATCCTGTCAAACGAATTTAGCGTCAATGGATTGTAGTATGAGGCAAGTGGCATTCTCCCATTTAGGAGGATAAGGTTAAGATATCCCTATCTTCTGAAGCTCAACTTTGTGTGAGATGGTATCGAGACGGGCAATAAAAGAATTAATTATTTCCTATTGGCTGAGCAGATGTCGAGAAATGGCTGTCGTACTGTTGTCAAGTGCCGTCGGCGAAGGACTACCCCCAGTATTCACGGGATTTGGAGAAGGTACAACAGAATGGTACTCCCTTTGTGATAAATGAGGGTTATTACTATGAGCCAGATTAGCGTGTGCTGAGACATTCAGTTGAGGTGGAGGAACAACCCCAGCAGTTTGGACCGCCATGATGTTGGTAAGCATATCAGTGATATTGGCAAATGCCATTTCAAGACTCTCTAACCGCTTGTTGGTCTGATCGCTGGCTTCTTCAGGTCTCTCTCCATCCGCCATGTACGCAGATTGCATGCAAGGATGAATAGAGGAGACAGTACAACTGGTGCTGATATTGTCTGTCTCTGAGTTGAGAAGACCCTCGTCTTCAGGCATGGGAGGTAGATAGTCGCTGTCAGACTCGAAGAGATCATCGTCATCTGGAAGGCTACCACCGGTGTGAAGGTTGTCTGCTTCAGATTCTGAGGGAATACTACACCCAGCTTAAGATTATGAGGGAACACCACCTCCAGCTTGAAAGTCCTCGCCGTCTATAAGCGATCTCGTCCTTAACCGAGTACCCATATAGACTCCTTCAAGTGAAACAGCTCGCTGACTGTTTGCTGGCAGACTTCTTCTTCTCCTGTTTGTAGAACTAAGAGAAAATATTGGGTTAGTGGTCCACCTTTTTTGGTTGGAGCTCCCGTAAGGAGGACCCCATGAAGCCATGTTGGATGAAACACATAACGACTTTTCATCGTCAGAGCGCTGCAGTCGTCGTAACACGGACTGCCTTGGAGGAACCTTCATTGCTTTGAAGCAGCGACAGTTAATGATAATATTAGTACACGGATGCACCTCATGAGTTGTAGTGTCCTCCCTCGCTTTACGCTTATGATTTATCATGTCGTGCAAATCGGCGGAAGGGAGTTTTGCCTTAAAACCCATGTCACATGTATTGTCGAGCTTTGCATATGGATTTGTAAGGGAAGTTGGCACATCCGAACTTAGTTCATGTGCAAGGGCAACCCCCACACCTAAGTTCTATGACGACCTTGAAGATAGCCCCGTGCTATACGCGTTGGGGCCTGTCTTTTTGCTGTAGGCGCATAGACCCTGGAGCATGCCTTTGGGCGTATGCTTTCTTGAAGTCCTGACAACATGACTGGTCTTCCTGGATGTGGGTGCATAGAATGGGTCATTAGAGCCTGGGCGTATGGCCCTGGGTGCATAGCCTATTGAAGACAGAAGTCTTCTGGCCAGAGTTATGTGCCCACATACTGCTTTGGGCGTATAGCTCCGGGAGCATGCTTTGGGAAACGGTGTTACTTTTTTCCTATTTCGTCGAACACCTCGATTCTTGGCATCGTAGTGTTTTCTTTTTCCAAGTCTCGGGCGTTGAACACTCTGGTATTGATTGCACAAGAGAGAAGTCACTGGGCTAGTAGAGACCTGAACAGTATGTGCCTTCTTCGTATTAGGAGCTCCTGTAGAAGGGTTATGCGCCCATGTGACGGAGTTCCCCTTTGGTTGCACATCTTCTACGACACTGGCAGGATATGCAACGCGAGCCTTCGGAAGCCAAGTCTTATGAGACTTGTTTCGCTTCACTGATTTTAAGGGAGTAGAGCCATCCCTCGAGAGCATCACTTCGAACTCTTGTTGATCGAATTTTACAACCAACATCTTCTGAGTGCTCCCCACTTTATCGGTATCGGATTGTGTCACCACCTTCTCGTCAGAGGAAAAGGTAGTCTCCAGCAGAGTCGCCATTTTTGTAGATACTTACAAAAAAGAGAAGAATCATTATCTTTTTTTATTAGTCCAAAGCACTACAAATCGAGTACATCTGAGAGATCCCGCGTTGAGAATCCTCGAGTACAAAAAGAATTCTGGAAAATGAGATGATGGAGATTGAGTGGCAATTGCTCCTTTACTCCGTTGACACTTCAATTTACAAAAGTGGGAGAAAACCTAAGAAAATTGCTAACTCTTGGCTCACTGGCAAGAAGGGCAGCAATTTGGCTATGCAATGCTCTCTGTTCTTTATTTTTTGAAGAGATATATGTCCTCTATTTATAGTCATTTTGTACTAAAACGACTGTTGTGCGCACACAGGTAGAAAATATACTGATTTCCATGTGGGTGCATAGTCTTCCTTTGGGCGCATAGGGTGTAGGCGCATAAAGACTGGATGATCGTAGGTACATCGTGGGGTTGACATGGCCGTATGCTTCGGTGCACGAATGCTCGTGGAGACTGACGTGACCGTATGCTTCGATACACGACTGATCGTGGATGTTGACCGAGTCGTGGAGCTGTCCTGACTTGCACACATAGTATGGGAACAGGGCTATGCGCCCCCTTCTGGAGGAGCCATGTGGGAGCATAGGCATTGCCGCATATGGGCGCATAGGGATTTTACATATAGGCGCATAGGATTTGCATTGTGGGTGTCTGCCACTCTCTGACTTGGGCGCTTAGCTACTTTCTGACTTGGGCGCATAGTGTTTGATACTTTCATGCTTCTACATATCATAGTAGAACCGGAGCGAGCGTCTACTAATGGAAGTGGCTTCCTTCGATTCCGCGGGTAGGATTCCATAGACTGTTGTTTGCCATTAAAATATCAAGAACAAAAATTACAGATGAATTGAACTTGATTGTAAACTTGCTTGTACAAAAGAAAGCATAGAAAGAAATCCTAGGAAACAATCTAAGTACAATTGTTTAATTTTTGATTCTGGGGGTGACGATGGAGGCTCGGGAAAGTGTAGCAACTCTGTCTTACTCCTTGGACTATCAGACACAGTCTTTGCTCTTGAAGATATTTGCCAGCCTTTGATTGCCAACCTCTAGCAAGGATGTAGTACCCTGCTATTTATAGTGATTCCTGTATAAAGCAGATTTTGGGCCGCATGAAGGGCCACATGGCCACGTGTCTGTAACAGCACACGAAGACTCGATCTTGGGCTGCCAGCTGGTGGGGGTTATTGAGATTTTGTTGTAGCAAATCTGGGTGGTTGAGACTTGGTCAAATTTCCCTGTGTCCCCTCCACAAAGTAGGGCCTAAATCGTTTTAGCCGCATAGTGGCCTTAGGGGCCTTGCTTCTGCGGCTCAGCTCCGCTTGGCCGTATGGGATCTTTGAGAACCTTGCTTCCGCGGCTTGGTTTCACTTAGCCGCATGGGATCTTTGAGAACCTTTCCTCTGCGGCTCGAGTCCCCTAGCCGCATGGGGTCTTCGGAAGCCTTGCTTCTGCGGCTCGAGTTGTCTTAGCCGCATGGGGTCTCTAGGGGCACAACTTCTGCGGCTTAGTTTCGCTTGGCCGCATGGGGTCTCCAGAAGCACTGCTTCTGTGGCTTGGTTTCACTTGGCCATATGGGGTCTCCAGGAGCACTGGTTCTACGGCTTGGTTTCACTTGGCCGCATGGGGTCTCTAGGAGCACTGCTTCTGCAACTTAGTTTCGCTTGGCCGCATGGAGTGATGATCCACATAAACTCCATATTTTCCATGCTTCTACAAGACCCCCTTCAAAGTTTTCAAATTGCAAATTTGGAATACTTTGAATAAGAAGCATGGAGAAAAAATATCAAGCCGTAGGAAGATTTCTGTCTGCAGGGAGATTTCGAGCCGCAGGAAAATTTCGAGTCGCAGAGAGACTCTGTCCAGCTGTCACTGCCTCATTTAATGTTCGAATTTTCTTTTTAGATTTGGGTTTCTTATCAAGATAAAGGTGACAGTTACTAAGGATAAAATCCAAATGGCCATCAATATCTTTTAATGTCATGAAAACCGAAGCGGCGCCCATCCATTTTAGCCTATAAATACAAGCTATTTGATAGAGAGAGAATTTCTTCTATTCTCTTTTGAATTTCTTTCTCTTTGTTGCGTTTTCTTTATCTTCTCCGACTAGCCATGGCCCCAAACCTTCTAAAGCCACTAGCACCGCCGACAAAGGGAAGGGGACCGCTTCTGAGAAGTCACCCTCCTTCTACCTAGACGTTCATCCTCCTATCAAAGGTAGGGCGGAAAATGATCACTTGAATTAACACAGCCATGTCGCATGTTTTATGCGCGGGTCTGACCACATTTTGCCGCTGTGCCATGGCTTCAATGCCTTTAGTGCACAGTTGGCCTTCATGGGGAATGTACTGCATGTGCTCTGTATGCCTGGGCTACATGGACCGAGCCGCATAAGTATTAGAGCACATGCGGCTTGTATTCCGTCTGTATCTGGGCCGCATAGGTGTCATATGACTGAGCCGCATGGATCCTCCTATATCTGGTATGCATAGGTGTCATATGACTGAGCCGCATGGATCCTTCTATATCTGGGCCGTATATGTTCTGCTTGCTTAAGCTGCATGTGTTACTTAATTCGAGCCGCATATGCTCCCTTCATAACTAAGCCGCATAGGCTCTATGTACTTGCTTAAAAAACCTATTCATTTCTGTTTTCTTCTGAGTATCTTCTTTCTTTGATTTTTGCACTGACCTTGCCCACGGCTCCTTCGGGGGAGGTTCTGGTAGGATATGCTCAGTCTATCTTGGGTGCTAGATTTGACCATATAGTCCAAGATGTGTCGACTCAGATCACCCGAAGTCAACCTGAAGACAAATTGATGGAGATCAGAAGCCAATCCTTCTTCTTCTTACTTAGCATGATGAACTCTGGGCAGCTGAATTACATTTATCTGAAGCCTATGTTTCTATTCGGGATGCCCTGATTATTTCAGACCCGAGCATTATAGAGATATCTGAGAGCTGGGACTTCTATTTTCAGGGGGAAGAGATTCACATACCCCTGATGGAGCGCCACTTCCCCCTATCGGGCTTCAATATGGTGCCTCTTGAGAGGAAGATGCTAGGTTCCCTAACTCTGGATCAACAGGGAGTATTCGTGGGCCATATCCATTTTAACAATCCTACGCGGTCAGTAGTTGCAGTAAGGGAGACAATGAGCAACTCTGTTCTTGGGCTGGCTCCTGGCATCAACGAACTGAAGCCCAACATGCGATTCTCCGAGGTCGACACTTTTTTGATTCGGATTGCTCGCAAACCTGCAGGGAGATTGTCGCTATTGAACTGGCTGCACCGTTCCCCTTCCTAGGTCAATCTGACCTCTTGGATCTTGGCGGAGTATGAGGATACCCTACGACGGATCGGCCTCTATTACGCCGTTAGGGGCTCATGCTATGGCTTGTTTATGAACCTGAAGTTGTTTATAGCATTGCTCGAGATGTATAACTGTCAGACTGGGAACTTTTTTACTCCCGGGGAGAGATGGGGCTTGCTCTTCATGAGATGCATGATGTGTCCAAATTGCCCTGGGAAGATAAAGCTTATGAGGAGTGTACCCCGACAAATGAAGAGTTTGAGGAACTGGAGCGGCGGTTCCCCGGATTCCTTGCCGTATACCAGGAAGTGCTATGTCACCAAAGCACCTGTCAACAAATATCCATGAAGAAGGATGAAAGAGAAGGGAACCTTCCTCATACCAAGGCTTGGATCAGTTATCTTTTTAACCTTAGCGCCTCTGGTCAGATTGCCATTAGGAGTCCCCAGTCTCAGGAACATATGGGTGCTAAGGTGCGAAGCACTAAGAGGGCCCGGGCTGCTGGTCACAGGTTCGGGAGTCTGAGTGACATTTTTAGCTATTTTTATCATGATACCCTACCTCTATCTGCTAAGGCCATCCTGGCCGGGTACCTGATGATATGCCTTAGGGTTTCAGTCGTCTCGGGGGGCTCTGGTTCGATTGAGAGGATCAGCCGCAACCTGATCCTTCCGGCGGTGAAGCTGGTCTTCGGAGGCAAGTTGGCTCTGCTTCCAGCTATGGTATGCAGCATCCATCAGGGTCTTCATATTTTCACATCAAAAGTTATCGCTCGTGAATTTATGAAACCCTTTAACAGAATTGAGCTACCGTACCATTATTTAATGGGGTGGCTACTAATGCATTTCCCCTCTCTGATGCGACCTGGCCCGAAGGGTAATACGACAAGTGACGATGCCTTCATCTATCACTATCGTGACATGCCTTGAAACTGTACCACCTTTTTTGACTGTCGAACCGCTCTTGTGCAGGTGGACAGATACTCCTTTTTTTGTGTCGGTCCCATCTTTTACTGAGGAAGAGATGGGACGCGTTCACCTCGATAGTGCTGCTGCGCCCCAAGCCCTGTTCGAAAAGCTATTTCGCTGGTTTTAGAGTATCTGACCCTCACATCTAGTGTACCGCAACCGCCACACTGTATACTTGGAGCCATACTTACCCAGCCGGTACTCTCGATAATTTAGGTATAGTCAATTATATTTGAATAACCCTAATCCCTGCCTGGGTTTCGAGGGAAGCGTCTTGGATGGTATTCGGGCCTGGTACTATTATTCGGTGACCCACACCTAGGCTAGCTTTATCCTGCCTGACGCCGGATTTTGGGGCATATCGTGTATATGGCGGCCCTTCGTCATATGTGTATGAATCTGCCCCCCAATAATTTTGATCCGCGTACCAGTTTTATTATTGGTAAAAAATTGGAGGAGCGACAGAGGGAATCCCACAAGAGGACGGGGAAGGGGAAGAGGAAAGCTTCCAATTCTGACTCCGACAGCACAAAGGAGGAGGAAGATAACTCTGAAGATCTCAAGCCCTCTTTAATTCCCTTGGCAATGCGTGTGCCTTCCCTTGTACCGAATCCTCCGCATAAATGGAACATGCCTGAGCCCCCGTCACTGATAGGCCTCGTTCCTAGAAGCGAGTTGCGGCTAGGTTCCGTGGGCCTGCCATCGAGGAAATGGATAGTGACACCGCAGTCAACACGGGAGTAAGTTCTTTCATGACAAGCCCCAATGTTGTTCTCGGAACGTTATCTGAAGGCTCTTCTTTGTAGGCATCGGAGGAAGCAAACCTTCTATCACCAGATGCTGTCCGTGCGGTTCCCTTTCTGGGATCTGACCCTGGAGCTGTGGGGTCTTCACAAACTGGTGTCGATATAATTACGTCTCTGCCCGAAGCAATAGGGGCTGAAGAGGTAGACATGGGTGGTTCGATCGCCGCTGCTGACCTTACAGGGGATATGGAGGCGACGGAAGGAGCTGAGACTAATCCTATTGAGCCCTAGTCTTTGCCCCCACCTCTGGTAAGCTATGTCACATTCTTACCAATAGGGAGATTTTTTCACTTTAACTCCATCTTCTTCGGGTCAAGCTGATTGTCGGTTGTTCTGGACCTATAGGGCCTGCCTCTCCACTACCGATGGTGGATGTGGCCACAGAGGAAGGGATAGAAGAGGATCAAGGGGCTGACCTGATACAAGCAAGAAGTGCCCCTTCTCCCCACCCAGCTCGAGTCGAGGGGCCCTCCACCGTATTGAGTATAGTAGTCGCGGCTCCTTCAACCTCTTTGGTGGATGCGGGATCGACTGAAGCTGCCTCTTCCCCGGAAGTTGAACTTTCTGCTCTTCCCAGTTTTCAGCTTCTTTGGACCGCAGAGGAGGAGATTGCCACTGCACAAAAATTTCATCGTTCGGAGTTTGTTTCCCTTCTAACAGGGTCATCAAGCTCCCCTACGCCTCCTTCCCAGACGCCTTCAGCTTCCCTTGGTGCTATCCCTTCGACGCCGTCCTGTTTGGAGAACTTAGATGAGTCGTCAAAGGACATAGTTGGGAGCTTTTATCGCCATTTGAAACAGAGGGTTTAGACTGCTTTGAGGAGAGGAACATCATTCGCCATAGCTCGTCATTGTGCCTACGGTCATATTGACTTGCTGAAGACGCTTTTAGGTGGAGAAGGGATGGCTACCCTTTTAGAGCATAAACTGCTAGAGGCTGATCGACGCCTAACACAATTGCAACAACTACGACAGGTCGACGTGACTGCTGCAGTGGAACATGAGCTGCCTTTCTTATAATAGCTATGGAGAAGGTGAGGCTGTACTGGAGACAACCAAGCCTACCTTGGATAAAGACCTTCAAAAGTTCTCTTAAGTACAACAAGCTGAGCCGAAAGGGAGAGTTTTGCCTAGCTCGTGAGGAGACAACTGTTCATGCTATGGCTGACACTAACGAGCAGATCCTCCAGCTCCAAGCCAAGCTGGCATCTCTGGAGACTGAGCTCCAAGCCACCCGTCGAGAGAGAGAGAGAGAGAGAGAGAGAGAGAGAGAGAGAGAGAGAGGGTCTGCGAGGAAACCGATGAGGTCACACGAGCCTCTGCCGCTCTAGAGGGTGCACTGAAGAAGGTGGAGGACAACTGACAGGCTCATGCACATCTTGAGGATGCTGAAAAGTTGACCCAGGAAGCTGAACGCAGCCAAACTGAAGATCGAGCACTTAACAACACAACTGGAAGGCATACTCACTAAGCTATGTATTGCTGATGAGTAGTAGACTTCCCCCCCTTTTTTTTCTTTTTGTTGCTGGGGATGTAGCCTTATGAATGTAACTGTTTTTGAATAAAAAGAATATATTCACTTCATTCTTTGTTTGTGGTATCTGTGGTGCTTGTACTAGAGGGCCTAATACAACATTTGTGATTGATAAAGGACATCCCACTGGGGGACCTTTTGTGGACCTATTGCCCTTTTGTGCATCTAGAGATGCGAGCAATAGATTTGAATAATATTTTGTGGACCTATTACCCTTTTGTGCACCGGTAGTACGAGTAATAGATTTGGATAACTTTTGTGGACCTATTACCCTTTTGCGCACTGATGGTGCGGGTAATAGATTTGAAACAAAACCTAACAGAGGTAATATGGACGTGATAGGTTCTGTGGACTTAACACCCTGATTTCATTCCAGATCAGGTACAGGTGCTAAGTTAGGAGATTATCTATATCAGAGATAATATGGACGTGACATACGATAATCATGAATAATTTTTGGTGGACCTATTACTCTTCTGCGCACTGGTGATGCGAGTAATAGATTTGAAACGAAACCTAACAGAAGCAATATGGACGTGATAGGTCATGTGGCCTTAACACCGTGATTTTACCCCGGGTTAGGTATAGGTATTAAGTTAGGAGATTATTTATATCATAGGTAATATGGACGTGACATACGATAATCATGAATAATTTTTGGTGGACCTATTACCCTTTTGCACACTGGTGGTGCAAGTAATAGATTTGAAACAAAACCTAACAGAGGTAATATGGACGTGATAGGTCCTGTGGCCTTAACACTGTGACTTTATCCCGGGTTGGGTACAGGTATTGGTTTAGAAGATTATCTATATCAGAGGTAATATGGACATGACATACGATAATCATGAATAATTTTTGGTGGACCTATTACCCTTTTGCGCACTGGTGGTACGAGTAATAGATTTGAAACAAAACCTAACAGAGGTAATATGAACGTGATAGGTTCTGTGGCCTTAACACCATGATTTTATCCCGGATTGGGTACAGGTGTTAAGTTAAGAGATTATCGGTATCAGAGGTAATATGGACGTGACACACGATAATCAGGACCAGGAAGTTTGCTCAGAGATGACAATAAGCCTGGTGAACTCCGGCGGGGTGAAGCATCAGGGTGGAAGTTTAGAGGTACTTGGTATACATGACTTGTCACCCAGGGGGATGCAATGCGAATCCACTCGAAGCTAAAGAATGTATGTTCAGAGGTACTTAGTGTACATAACTCGACAGTCTGGGAGATTTGGAGGTTTGAGGAAGTACCAACATGTCTTTAGACATAGTATTTCTTCAGGAGCTTGCCGTTTATGGGCATCATGAGCAAGTCTCCATTCTGTTTCGCGAGCCGGTATATGCCATTGGAGAATACGGTCTCGATGATGAATGGTCCCTCCCATTTGGGTTGGAATTTGCTGGCAGTTTTGTGAGTCATGACCATCGGTCTACGAACGGCCAAGACGAGATCGCCTACTTGGAATGTCCTCTGCTTGACTTTCTTATTAAAGGTCCGAGAGATGCGTGCTTGATAGAGCTCGATGCTTTGCTGAGCTTGCAAACGCTTCTCGTCTAAGGCTTCCAATTCTTGTAGCCGTCGGCGGTAGTTATCGTCCGACGTCAACCGGTAAGTGAGGGCTGTAGAGCCTAAAAATTAAGTTGCGCCATGTTTTTGCTATCCGACAATCAAGTTGCGCCCCAGAAATCAAGTTGCGCCACTATTTTGAAACTTAAAGATCAAACTGCGCCCCTGATTAGGTTGCGCCTGACAACAGACTGCGCCCAAATCATATTGCGCCCGAGCCTACGTGGCATCTGACATTAATTGCCATCATTGCCTGATAGCACTGACAGCTGACAGCACGATAAACGAAGAAAATCTCTTCGAATCCCTCAAAGCGTGCCGCTCGAGAAGATTTGGTTGACAACTGTCCTGCACATCCTGCAAGTTGCGCCTAGGTACAATCCGAATAGATTCCCTGCACACTCTGTGAGTTGCGCCTAGGCGCAATCTGAATAAATTCTCCTCATTCATTCAAATGCTGCCATGTGCCTATGCAATGAGTTACGCCTAGGTGCAACCCAATCAGGCGCAGTTTGACTTGTTGACTGAAGCTCGCGCAACCTGATAAAGTTGAGACAACTTACATTCTAAAACAGGATGATGTGACGCACATGCCACTAATCTCTCAAAACGTGTCCACTACTCTGTACATGACCATGCGCATCTCAATCACATGATGCCACTCATCTAAATACAGTTAGTACACGATTGTGTAACTGAATGGAAGTTGGCACAACATAAGGTTGGCGCAACCCAAAGTGGCGCAGTTCAGCCTCGCGCACATCAGAATAACTGGTAAAACAGTTATTTCCAGAACTCTATAAATAGAATTTTTAATCATTACCAAAGCATCACAGAGATCAGAAATTCTTGCAAAATTGCTGCTGCATTCTCCAGAGGCTCTAATCTTCAACTTTCCATCGTCCAAGGGATAAAGTGATCGTCTTCTGATCAGATTCCTATAATTGTACTTCCCCAGAAATTAATTGTACTTTTGTACACTTTTTTTAGTTTGTAATCAAATTTTTTTGTTTTTGCAAACAAAATGGCAACTCTGCTGGGGATGCCTTTCTCCTCCGATGAGAAGGTGACAACTCAATGTGATGCTGCGTCAATCGGCAAGATACAGAAGACTCTGATTGTTCAAGTCAACCAGACAGCCTATGAAGATATGATCAACAAGAAGAGCAACAAGCCGACTGTGGCTATCACCAAGAACAAAACTGTATGGACTCCTAAGTCTTCTACAGTTGTTGTTGCTCAGTCACAACCTGCCTCTGTTGCCTAGGCACAATCTGTCTCTGTGGCTCAGGCACAGTCTGCTTCTGCTGCCCGTGCGCAGTCCACTCTTCCTGCTTCTGTTGTCACGACCCGCATCCGCTTTCCGGATACGAGACGTGTCCAAGCCAGCCTACGCCGCAGAGTCGACGGTAGAACGTTGTCAAGCCCGCAAGAAATAAATGCTCAAAATATAACATTTGCTGCTCATTCACATTTCTAAATTTGTTACAACATTTACAACCTTTATAATTAAAGAAAATACAAGATTTTACAATAAATAAAATTGATACATCTGCTATCTATTTCTAGGTTGACTTCAGTATACCCAAGCCTTCCCAATGCTAAGAGTGATCGCGGCTAAACCTGAAAAATATTGGTTTCCAGTCAGGAATGGAACAAGCACACAAACCGACGACAATGCGAAACACAATAGAATTAACAAGACATGAAAATAACATATGAGAGATAAAAACTAGAAGGTACTGATGACATGGCATGGTGGAGAAGAAAAGGAAAAATAAATAAAAGACATCTACCTATGTGGTGTGAAATATCCGTTTCGACATGTGAACTGCTAGGGGGTAAATCCGGCACCCTGTACGTGTCGTGTACAGCTGCTATTCTCCACGAAAGACACGGAGGATATTTTTGGGTAGTCCACATGTCTACTAAGATATTTTCCCTCCCGACTACTCCGTGTGACGAGCGTGTCAACAAGCAGCAAGATATATGTATAGACATGAAATGAAAAGACTACTATAAATCGAAAGCAATCAGAAAGTGCACTTGCCTGTGGTCCTTTGCTGGTGAAACCAATAATCCCGTTGGGTCCACGATATTCTGATTAGCCTAGGGTTGACACAAGGAGGCCCCAAAGTGGCAAGGAAATGTAAACATTCTATTAGTCGTGGTCAAGAATAATATGAATTTAGAGGTAAGTTGCTTAAGGAAAATAATCTTATGGTCAATATATATATATGCCTAAGAAATATTTGTAGCTGCGTTAAATAAAGTATTTAAATAGTGTTTAGTCAAAATAATCTGTAGTCTTAGCAAGTTTCAAAACCTTATCTAAAATTATATAAAAGTTGATGACTAAAATGTTTATAAACTAGTTTAGAGTTTATATATATGATAATCAAAACGACAAACCACTTTATATATATACGTTCGAAACCTAGTAATGGACAAATCTTTAGGTTTGCCAATTATAACTTTTGAAAACTATATTCATAAAATAACTAGAAATACTACAATGTTTTTAAGTCAAAAAATCCTATTTTAAAATACTATAAATACAATCATATATTTTAGAGATATTTTAATATATATATAAGGAACAATATTATCTATTAGTAAAACTGATATTATTTTTAATAATAATAATTAAAAGAAAGTAATATTATTAATAAGAATATTAATAACGGTAATGAACCATAATACTTAATGATAAAATCACACTAATAATACCAAAAATATTAACAATAATAATTTAACATTATATGTGTGTAACAGTGTATGTATATATCTACATACATTGTAATAATGCGTACATACTCTAGCAGAAATATGTATATCTGTCTAATATACTAAAAGTTAATAAATTCGTATAAGAAATCTTTAATACAACACCCATTAATTTAATAAGTACAAGTCCATAGAATAGTTGAAGCCCAAATAGAAATTGATCATTGCTAGCTGAAACTTTAAACTAAGAGCATCTCCAACCCTATTGTGAGTTTGAAAAAAATGGTTGCCACATAGGAATGACAACCATTTTTTCCAAAAGTACTTCTCCAATGCAAATGTGAAATAAAGTGTGGAGTTGACATGGCAATGACATGGCAAAGACAATGTGAAGTTGGTTGTCTAGATCTAGACAATGCACTTCACAATGTCTTTATGTCCACATCATCATTTGTGAATAAAAATATTTATAAAAAGAAGTCGAAGAGTAAAAGTTGTCTTGGAAGTTGTAAAAAATTACTTTTTATTGTCTTCTCAATACTTTTGCATTGGAGATGACTTTTTAAACTCAATGTCATTTGTGAATATAATCTTGCCACCTATACAAGATATTGTCTTGTGCCTCATGCCACATAGGATTCACAACACAAAACAAGACAATAGGGTTGGAGATGCTCTAAGATTCTATTATTAAAGCCTAGGCCTTGAGCCCAATAAACTGACTCTCCTCTTCTGAAAATATCAGAGGAAGGAAAGTAAACGGAGAGTGAAAGAGGGAATCGAGGGAGATGGGGAGGACGAGAGCTCACCTTCTCCTTCGGTTCGGTGGCAGCGGGCTTCCGGCGGGGCAGCAACTGGCCGAGCGTGCTCCGCAAGTGCGGTCCGACGGTCCGGCTCTGCGCGGCCTCGGCAGTGATCGACCTGCGCAGGAGGTGTCGCTGGTCGAGCTTCGCCGGAGGACGCTAAGCATGAGGAGGGAAGGTCGGTGGCGCATCAAGTGTTCGTCGCACCGGAGAAGGCAGGCGCCGGCGACTCACGCGGGAGAAGAACGGCTGTCCTTCATTCGGAGACGGCGCCGATCTTGGTTAGCACGATGGACGGTGAGAGGGCCGAGGTTAGAGTTTCTTTCCCCTTCCTCTTTCGGTGTTTGTTGCCGACGCGAGGTGGCGGCCGACGGTTGGCTGTGATGGTATTTGGATGCTTGCTATTCGTGTCGGGTGTGTCCGACTCGAATCGGATTTGTAATATACTGGAATAAGATGGGACACGGACGCACGGGTCCGGACACGACTGTGATGGTGAACATTGACACTTCGGCCACGGTTTGTTTATTGGCTGTGTGGAGGACTGGGACGGCGGGGAAAGGAGATGATGATGTGGGCGAGTGTTTTGTGGTGATGGTGTCGGCGACACCAGGGAGGGAGACTAGGAGGGGAACGAGGAGATGGTCGGGAACTGGTAGCGTGGGTGATGCTGGTGGTAGGGAAGAAGCACGGTGGTTGTGGTATCGTATGGAGGGGATGAACGGGAGGGCCAGGTTTATTATTGTCTAAAATGGAGAAACAAGGGGATTTGCATATATAGGTATATGGGCAGAGGGGCTATGAGTGTAAAGATAAGAGTTATAATCCTAATATATAAATATTCATTTAAGTTAAAAATCAGAATAGTATACCCTCATCCAAATCCTGTATTGATACAAATATTATTTTTAAACTAGTAGTCAATGCTATCCAATAATTTTAAGCGTGCAATTTAAATTCAAATAAATCATCAATTACCGATTAAGGATATTACTAAGTATATCAAATTGTATAATTCGAAACAACTAATATTTGTTGCTGGAAAAATAATTTAAATCGTCACTTAGTATTATCAAATAGTTTGAATAATATGAATTTAAATCTAGCTCAAACGAAATATCAACATAATATTTTAGAAGTAATACTTACTATTTATCAAAATAAATTAAATTAACAAAAATTCGAAAAACTTGATTATCCTACTCTAAATCTAATAATGGCTCGAAGTAAAAGTTTAAACTTTATTCGTGATTATCAAAATTAATTTAAATGCATAAATTTAAATCTCTGTTATAAACAAATTTTTAATTAGGTTAATAATAAATACTTCCGAACCTATCAAAATAAATTCAAGCCAAAATTGAATAATTGATCATCCTAAAATTATTAAAGAAATAATAGATAATGTAAAGTGTATCTATATATTTATTTTATAATTCCATAACTCAACTAAAAATATTTTAATAGAAAATCTTTTCATGGTTTCCAAAAATACATATGATTTTGAATTGAATTTGAAACTAATGTTAATAAAATCCAAGATAATTACTAACGTCCTTCATAATTCCAATAATAAATACTTTTGTTAAAACAAATTTGTATTAAATATAATTTTCAAAAATGGTTCTTGATGAAAGAATTAATCATAATATATCTTTCACAAAGTCCCGACGAGAGAAATTACCTTTAACACAATAAAGAAAAATGAAAATTCGGGAAGAGGAGTTACATCTGTCGCCCGCGCACAACTTATTCTTGCTGCCAAGGCGCTGTCCACTACTTCCTTTGCTGCCAAAGCACAGGCAACCCATCTTTCTGCCAAGGCGCAATCTGTTGCTAGGGCGCAACCAGTAGCCCATATAGCTATGGCGCAACCTAAGTTTTCAGTTGTCCAAGCGCAGTCTGCCCACTATGCTGCTCTGGTGCAACCTAAGGGATCTAGTCTTTTGGCTATTCCCTCCTCCAATTCTCCAGTTCTGAACTTGGAGGAGAAACAATATTCTAGTGCTAAAACTAGACAGAACAAAGGGAAGGGTCCTTTGACACTTTCTCAACTGGCACAACCTGTGCCCAAGACGGTCCCACAACAAAATAGAGGGAAACACTTTTTAGCTAACCCTCCACAAAATAAAGGAAAGCACCCTTTGGTCTTTTCTTAAACTTCCCTAGTCTATGACTCAGAGGAAGATATATCATATTCCATTCCCTTAAACAGAGGTCTTCAAATCTCTGCTAGGGAAAAGAATAATGATCAAAGAGGTATCTTGCCTACCCCTATGGGGACTGTTCAAGATCATCCAACCTTGCATATCTCAAGATCCAAGTAAAGAAAATTGACGGTATCTCAAACTGAGGCACCCAGAGCAGAATTCTCTAATTTACATGCTTATTTTAATAGAGTCAATCAGTATCAACTTCGGTGAAACACAAGAATCCTATGCCAAAGGCCAATCTGTACCAGAAACAAAAATTTGAAAATAAGGACCCAATCACTTATGCCAATGAGCTAAGTACTTCTTTGTACACTCATGGAACTAAACATCTTAAGAACATGAGGCATGTTCCTAATATCATTAAGGAATATATTCCTCCGACTTCTTCTCGTCCGGTAGTGGTGACTGATCTCCGGGAACGTCTTACACAAAGATAGGAGATTACAGAGATGTCTCACTGACCTCTAAATCACTCATCAGAACGCCAGTGCCTTCATGAAGTGGTCATCAAGTGCTGTTGCCAATCAGCTAAACGATCTGTCTTCGATCGTCTAAACTATACTTCAACTCCTGAACCTATGACGGGAGATGAAGACGAGCTGTTATATGCTTATGTCAATATGACTTCTTGAGACACTGGGGGTAGAAAATCTTTAAGGCGTGGTACATCTCGCAATCTGAGTCAACAATATTTGAGACAACTCCATGAATCTAGTGAAAGGGTCTTTCAACATACCAGATCGAAAGATCGTAATTCTGATCAAGATGTCTTCAATCAGGAAGATCTTCCCATTACTCATCTAGGAGAGGATTCTTTGTCTGACTTTGACGTAGATAGTGAAAGTTCTGAACAAACTATCTGGTCAATAATGGCAAGAGAAGTGACATCGTATGACATTACAGAAGACCATGATGCTTCTAGTTCAGCCAGTCAAGAGCAAAGAATTGCTGTACTAGAGGATAAAGTAAAGACCATGGCTGAAATGGTCGCAAGTATACGTACTATAATCGTGGCTCAACATGCAGTGCCACCGGTTATAAATCCTGCTATTAATCCTGAGCTCATAGCATCTTCTGTACCTGTTAATGTTAGTATGGGGGTACATCCTCCTCAGGTTGCTTTTGTACCAGTCCAAGCTGCTTCCAGTCAGTCTGGTGCTGGAGGTGGTAATTACCACACTGTTCCTCCTTCCAACAATTCAAATCAGCCTTCTAATTCTCAAACATCAGGAGATGCTAATGAGGCTGTAAAACTCTTACGCACTCAGTTTGAGGCCTTCAAGCAGAAGGATGGTCTACAAAGACTTGGGATAAAACAACATTATCCTGCAGAATGGAAGAAGGTTCAATTTCCTCCTAAATACAAGCTTCCAACCATTATGTTATTTGATGGTAGCACTTCCCCAAGTTAGTATATCAATCATTTTGAAGTGATGAATGACCAATTGTAGCCAAATGATGCTCTCCTTACTAGAGTGTTCGTCGGTTGTTTAGCCGATGCAGTATACAACTGGTACCGTATCTTGGCTGATGGCTGCATAACTTTATTTGCTGGTTTCAAGCAAATATTCTTGGAACGGTTCTATGAAGGAGTCAACGATATGACGATGTCTGCCCTTATCAAAATTAAACAAAGAAACAATGAATCCACAGAGAGTTTCATTGAAAGATTCCGCCGAGAGTCACTTAAAATGCCTTTAGGAACTCTATCTGCTGTAACAATAGACACTTGCAAATCAAACTGGTTGCCTACTATCAACATGTGGACGGGATCAACACAATTTCAAGATTGGCCTTCTTTTATTGTAAATGCCAAGGCGACGGAGGTTAGCGCCGAAAAGTTCAAGCAATTAGGAGTTCAAATGACTCATCCTAATCAAGATGAATATCTACACCCGGTGGTAATAATCGCCATAACAACCGTAAGGGTAAAGAAACATTGGCTATTAATCTCAAGGGCAAGGAATCGCTGGCTGTTAATGTTACTCAGACAACAGCTACTCTATCGGCACCACCACAGAAAGCACCTCGTCCAAAAGAAGAGTATTCTTTTGATGAAGATGATACTATGAGCATCTTCGATTGCTTAATTAAAAGTAATAAACAAACTTCAACTGCCGGAAGCAAAACGGCCAGAAGTAGGTAAAACTGACCACCCTAAATATTGTGTTTATCACAGATTTATAGGGCATCCAACCAGAGCATGCTACGTGCTCAAAGGCAAAATCCAGAAAATGGTCAACTCTGGAGCCATTACTCTTCAACAGGATGAGAAGATTGTGACAGCCAATGTCGTCTCTGTACAGTTTGGTGATTTTCCACCAAAACTTGTGCAAGATGGTGTTGTCCCCATTCCAAGGGCTACTCTCGAGATTGTGAATCTTCCACCTTCCGAAAATGAAGGTCTTGTTCCAATGTCCACTGATAAAGGAGAGATCATGTGGATTCATCCAGATTTAGTGGCAGACTTTGAAGTGCCTTCTTCTTCCAATCAAAAGAAGCGCTCCAAAACTAAATCTAAGAGCTGCAACATGGTATCCTTTGAACCAGTAGTAGAAGAAGAAATCTTAATCGGCACTAGATCTGGAAAACCTTATCTTCGAGAGTATCTCGATACTCAAGAGAATCCTGCCCCATCTCCTGATGTACCTCCTGTATCATCTTCCCCTGCTGAAAATATACTATCTACATCCTCGCCGGTAGTGGAACCTACTCTTCCCAAACCGAAATCAGCAGACAAGGGAAAATAATCTGTCCATTTTGACAAAGCATTGAAGAAGTCCTCATCTTTTGGACTTGAAAACCCATATAATTTTGACATATTGGCTCAATTAGCTAATACTCCTGCGAGATTGTCAATCTTTGAACTCTTACGTCTCTCAAAAGAAACTCGAGAAACGTTAAGTGAGGCTTTGATGCAGGCTGATGCTTGTCTTACTCTCCTCAAGAAACCTGAAAAGGAGTCAGTCAGCTGTACACATTGTCATAGTGTATTTGAATTAAATACCTAATATTACTTTTACACAAGATGACATGCTCCTAGAAGACAATCGTCATAATCGTCCTCTCTATTTCACAGGATATGTGGACACCATGAAAGTTGATCGCATTCTGATTGACACAAGGTCTGCTCTTAGTATCATGCCGAAATCTTTACTGGATGCTTTGAAGATCCCAGTGCATAATCTTTCTACAACTATCACTACCATCTTGGGGTTCAATCAAGGAAGAAGTGAACCTTTGGGGAAGATACACCTGAAACTTCAAATCGGCAATCTTCGTACAAAGGTAACTTTCTATGTGATTGATAATCATAGCTTATACAATACTTTACTGGGAAGACCATTCCTCCATGAACACAACATTGTATCTTCTACCCTCCACCAATGTTTTAAATATATGGATGGTAATGGAGAAGTCCAGAAAAAAGTTGCAGACCTGAATCCTTTCAAGGGGGTCGAAGCGTACTGCAACGACTCTCGCATGTATAAAGAGGAATTCATGAAGATGGTACTGGCAATGGATACTGACGAAAAGCAAAAAGGTGTGCCGAATGATACCCTGGTGATTCCTGTCAAAGGACGCACTTCCTGTCCTCAGTCTTTGAAACCATTGACTATCTACCTTTCTTCGCACAAGAAGTAGTCTCCTGGTGTTAGTCAGGAACAAAGGGAGCTCGCCTCTTCTGAGCCACTTGTAATCGACCTTCGTCGTAAGAAGCCCCCTCATCCTTCTCGCTCTTCTTCTCCCCCTCTAGTTATCAATCTGACTAAGCCTGTTAAGGCTAAAGGTCCTGTTGTAAATGATGGTGTAAAAATCAATAAAACATCTCCTTTACAGTATACTGATGTCTCTTATTATACTCAATGTTATTTGGATATGCTAGATAACTTTAAACCACTTACAATAGGAGTCGTATCATCTCTATGAAATATGGTATCATTAGATTTAATACAAGAATCGTACTTCTTAGTACCGTCTCGAAAGAAAGGCGAAATGCCTATACTTTTTAATAAATGAGAAGAACAAAAAATCATGCTTGACAATGATGAAAAGGATGATACAGAAAGGCTACAATTACGTCGCTATAGTCCACAATCCAAGGCAATCATCCGTAAAATGGGCTGTGATTTCAGAACTGGTCTCAATAGCGGCAGGCAAACTCCTATTCGTATTTCTGTTCCAAAAGGAAAATCACAACAATACTACAGTAAATCGAAGCGGGGATTAGGTTACTTCACCACTTCCGACTCCATAACTTTTCGAATCCGATGAAGATAAACGATCTAACTCTTCTGATTCCATTTCATGGGATTCTGATACTAGCATTGGTCATTTTTATCGGATAACAGTATTTTCTAACATGGTGTCTGCCGAATTCTTGGAAGATGACGAAGATGATATTGAGAAAGCTCCTGAAGTAGATCCTTGGGCACAAAGGATGGAAAATCAGCGGGAACTCTATTTTGAGCAACGAGAGCCACCTACTGAGGATCAAATAATTCAGATTGATGTTGGAGAGAAAGATGTGCCATGACTGATCTTCATTAGCAAAAATCTCCCAGAAGATGATAAACAAGAACTAATTCACCTCATTCGTGAATATATTGATGTCTTCGCCTGGAGTTATGAAGATATGCTGGGATTAGATCCTGAAGTAGCAACTCATAAACTTAACATCTTACCTAATGCTAAGCCAGTCAAACAACAACAACGGCGATTCAAGCCTGAAATGATGGATGCGATTGATGATGAAGTCAAAAAGCTTATAGCTTGCGGTTTTATCAGAGAAGAACAACATCCTAACTGGGTAGCCAACGTTGTACCAGTTTTGAAGAAGACCGGGAAGGTTCGGGTATGCATAGACTTTCGGGATCTCAATGATGCTGGCCCTAAAGATGAATTCCCTCTCCCAATTACTGATGTCATGATTGACAATACTTGTGGATTCGAGCGAACCTCTTTCGTGGATGGGTTTTCTGGATACAATCAAATCCGGATGAAACCTGAAGATGAAAAAAACACTTCATTTCGTACTCCTCACAGAATATACTGTTATACAGTCATGCCTTTCGGTCTTAAGAATGCAGGTACAACTTACCAGCGGGCTATGAGTACTATCTTTCGAGATCATCTGCGAAAGACTATCGAATGCTATGTTGACGATATTGCTGTCAAAAGTCATCTAAAGGAAGATCACATTCAAGATTTAAAGACTATTTTCAATCTAATGCGTCAATATTAACTCAAATTGAAACCTACCAAGTCTTTCTTGGGTGTCTCTAGTGGTAAATTTCTCGGATTCGTCATTACCTCTAAGGGTATACACGTTGATGCCGAGAAGATCAAAGCCATTCAAGAGATGCATCCTCCACGCAATCTAAAAGAGCTACGAGGATTCCAAGGTCGACTTGCGTACATCAGGCGGTTCATTTCGAATTTATCTGGACGTTGCAGACCATTTACTCAGTTAATAAAGAAAGGTGTATCTTTCATTTGGACGGAAGAATGTCAACGAGCATTTGATGATATAATGCGGTATTTGATGAATCCACTGGTCCTTGTACCACCGATCTCAGGAATACCATTCTTGATGTATGTCTGGGCAATGGACCATTCATTGGGAGCATTGCTTAGCCTTAATGTTTGGTGTTCAAAAGACAAGATATTACATTATCGGCCAAACTATTCATGATATTTCTCGAGTCAATCCTCTTCGAGTCTTAATGAAGAAGCCCAGTACACTCAATTCTAGGCTTGCTACATGGGCCATACTATTAGCACAATATGATATGGTCTATGTTCCCCAAAAGTCTGTAAAAGGTCAAGCACTAGCTGATTTCTTAGCAGCTCATCCTTTTCCTGAAACATCTAAACTCTATGACGAAATTCCAGATGAAATATTGGAATCAAATATGATCTCAGAAGAATTTCCTACTTGGCGGTTGTTCTTTGACAGAGCTTCTAGAATTGGATCTGGAGGTACCCTTGTTGCTGGAGTGGGAATCGTTATTGTTTCACTAGATGGATTAGCTATTAAGAGAACTTATTCCTTAGATGAGTCGTACTCCAACAATGTAGCAGAATACAATGCCTTGCTCATTGGACTCCAATTAGCCAAACAACTGGATATTGAATATCTCGAAGTATATAGGGATTCTAAGCTAATTGTTAATCAAGTTAAAGGTGTAACGTCCTAGTCCCAAAATATGTAGGACTAGGAACGTAGACATGCCAGCTGTATACATACGAAGTACATGGGACTCGTATGAATATATAAGCTGTAAATACAGTAAACCACAACTAACTAATCTCATCCACAAAATGTAAGAATAAAAGATATCATATAATCAACTATGAATTTTTTGATACAATTTGTTGGGCGGAGATAAATCCACTACCAACAAATAAGGAAAAAATACATAAAAAATAAAATGAGTTTGGCGAGCGAAGCGAAGACGATCAAAGTGCAATCATCCTCGAAGACATAGAGATGATCATGGCCACGGCTAGAACAGCTGCGAAAGACATGAGCACACACCTGACGAGATAACCAGGTCCTCAGAGGGCCATAACAAGATACAATAAACATGCCATATAAATACTGAATATAAAACATGCCACAATCAAAGAAAGTGGCGAGACATAAATAAGGTAACCTAACCGTATTAAAGTGATCATGCAGTTGAGAAAAAAATCCTTCGACGCATGAGCCCTGGCTGTAAATAGGATCGGCATAGTCCCCATATAGGGCACCAGGGGCCCATGTCCGTAACGTCTGAAGATCGTCAGAGGACATCATGTGCAAGGGGGTACGTCCATAACGCTCTGGAAAACGTCAGAGGGCACCTGGAGCCTGTGTCTCCGGAAGAGCGCACAGGTAAGCAGGGAAGTGCAAAGAAGCCAATACGTCAGGTATTGTTCTCCCCACCCAATGTACCTATTTAAGTCGCATCCACGACTATGTTTCTCTACTAACTGCTAAGTCTCCTAACATGCTCCTATTAGCAGTTAGTCCTAATGCATGCACGCTGGGGATCAGCCAACACGTAAGGACCTCTACATGCCACTCATCTCACACATCCTCGTGGTACAACTTTGTCAAGGTATATACAATACACTACAAACGGTAGTCCCTTAACTTTAGGGCCATATGCAAACAAAGGATAATAACAAGTAAACTAATATCACTGAGCAGATAGTAAAGCAAGAACTGTAAGAACTGGAAATAAATGAACAGTGATATTTAATAAAATACAAACAGAAAATAAACAGTATAATGGCAAGGTATCTTGCCTAGTGGATCGCCTGGTGGTGCGATGTTCTGTCATGTCCCAATAGTCCAATAGCCACGATCGAGGCGCAGGGGTCCGAAATCGCAAGGAAATAGGGAAGCACGATTAGCTATGAGCAATGGGGATAATTCGAAGAGAGGTTGAGTGAAGAGACACGTGTCCTATTTTTAGAAAATATTTCATAATATACTTGAAAATAATTCTACGTAAATTCTTGAAAATATTATTTTTTTATATATGTAATTTGTAAAAATACCCTTTTATTAGTCTAGAAAAAAATACTTAAAAATAAAAAAAAATTTAGGCAAAACTTTAGGTGGTAAAAATAGGATTTCTAGGTAGAAACCCATATTGCATTTGAAATACTGAGAAATCATTTTGTTATGGTTAAAAACATATCTTCGGGGTATATTATAATATTTTAGATCATATATATATATATATATATTTTTTATATATATATATATATATATATATATATATATATATATATATATATATGATATATTATAATATTTTAGATCATATATATATATATATATATATATATATATATATATATATATATATATATATAAATATATATATATATATATTTATAAATAAAAAATAATTTATTATTAAAAATAATAACTTTAATAATAATGAATAAGTAAACTAATAACAAATAAATTTTACTACTAATAAACTAATCAATTAATGCTGAATAAGTACTATTATTAGTAACCTTAATTAAATAAACCAGTAATCCCAATCCTTTTCTTCTCGAAATAAGAGGTGGTAGGGGTTTAGAAAAATGTAAGGAAGAAAGAGAGAGGGGAAGAGCGGGAGTTGGAGAAGGGGGTTCTCACCGGAGTTCGCGAGGCGGCGGCGGTGGCGCTGCGCCGCGGTGCTCGCGGAGACTGGGCGTCGGGAACCGACGGAGCTCGGCGTCGGAGAAGGCTAGTCGACGTAGAAGATGAAGCGGGTGGAAGAGCCACGCGGCGGAGGAGTCTCGACGCGGCTCGCGGCGGAGGTTGATGGGGGCGGCGCAGCTCGTGAAGGCGGCGGATGGTTCGACGCTCGAGGAAGGAGAGGGCAGTGCTCCGGTCGCGGAGGGGGTTTCGAGTTTCGGCGGAGCTACTCCGGAGGAACGGCGGAGAGGGGTTCCACCGTGGCTCGTGTATGCGACGGCTACAGGAGCTCGACAGCACCTGAGGCGCACAGGCGGACAGGCGGACGGAGGAAGCGGGGAAGCCGGAGGGCGGAGGGGCAGGCTCCGGCGGTCCAGCACCGGGGTTTGGGCGGCGCGCTGGGCAGGCGAGCCAGCGCTCATGCGTTTACGCCGGCGACCGACGAAGGTTGGGGCTCTCAACGTCGGGCGCGCGACGAAGGAAGGTGAGGGTTTTTCCCTATTTAATTTGTGGTGATTCTTGGGTTTTGGGAGATTGGGTGGCGGTGGTTCCGACCCGACGGTGGCTACGGTGGTGGATTCTGGTAATGGTGGCTGTGGCAGATGTTGATGTCAACTACGGTGGTAGAGGCTTTGGCACCGGTGGAGTCGGACTGTTATGGTGGCGAGGGATGGTGGTGTTGGCTGCCGCGGTGGTGGCGTAGGAGTCGGGTGGAAGGTTGGGAAGCTCGCAGATCCCGAGGGAGTGGTTGGTCTGGTCCGCGGGACGGCGACCGTGGCTTCGGCTGGGCGGCCAGCGGAGGGACGCTCGCTCGGGCGGGGCCGAGAGCGACGTGCGGTGGATAGGGATTCCGAGAGCGCAACACGCGGTGGACTGCGACATGTGATGAGGAGATGGTTATAGGATAGGACTTGATTTATCGTGTCGAGATTGTCGACACCGTGATGGGGAATAATGTAGATGTAAATATGGAATAAGAGTGAATAAGAGTGGGATACGTACACGGACACGATGCACGAGTTGTTGTGGATGGAAAATTTGTGGAATCGTGGGAAAAAGAGAGTATGGAGCCTTTCCTTATATAGGAGGTGGTGCTCCTAGTTGGGTAGAGACTAGGATTGGTTTTAAATCCCCTAGTGGATATTCCCATACTAAATTTTAAATATTTTAAAACCGTTTTAATCTAATAAATTTTGTTTAACTCTTATCTATAAGCTGAACCCAAAAACCAATAAATCACTTTTAATTTAAATGATGACAATTTAAATATCTAAATCAAGCACTTTTCTAATTATCCTCTCATAATTTAATTAATAATAATTAATTTCGAAAATTAAAATAAATATTTAAATATTATTAGGAAATATCTTCGAATACCTTTTTAGTAATTTAAGATAAATAATTTAGAAGGTTCAAAATATTTGCATAAATGTACTTCACTAGTGTACTATATTTAAGAAACAAAAAGGAAAATATTATTACTTACAACTGTATAAAAAAAAACTTTTTTATAATAACATAAAATAAATAAGGTTGCCATATCACAATGCAGTACATTTTGCAAAAATAACAATAAAATATTTATTTTATACTATTTTGAGATGTATACTTGTTTTCTATAAAACGATAAAAGATACGCTTCGTATATCCGTTTTCGCACTTGATGCATTATACGAAATCAAACCGATGCCAAATAGATAAATAAAAAAAATATTGTAAAAATTTAGGGACTTTACATCCTACCCAACTTACAAGAATTTCGTCCTCAAAATTTAGGAATAATTAGGGAAGCAGGGTGGAGGAGATAGAGTAAAAAATCCAATCAATTTTTTTTCGGCGAGGAGACAAGGCATACAATGGAATCAATTTGAGTAATCGAAACTTAGATAACTAGAAAAATGAATTAGAAGATGTCTCATGATAATCTAAAAATGAGTAATCCTTAAAATCGTTGATAACTTCCTCGATCTCAAATTTAGGCTGAATAACTCAAGTTTTTGAGTTGTGTTTAATATCATAAAATTTTGAATCCTCGTCATCCTCTTATCACTACTCTTCAAAATCTTGATTCCTTCTCACAATTGATATTCCATGAAATAAATTTTCTGCAAAATACATATATTTTTTTCTTTCTAAATTTGAGATTTTTGAACCGCCTTAGATGCCAACACATATATACATTTGATACCTCATAATATGATGTATTAAATTCACAAATAATTCTCTAACAAATATTTTTCTTATTTTTTTAATGAAAACCAGTCAACCTTTTCTCAATTTAGTCGAAGATAAAAATCAACGTTACCTTAACATGACCTTTACAATCATTATATAGACAATTTTTTTTTTAAATCATATATCTCATGAGAGCAATTCAATAAGTCCGAAACTTTTGATTTCTTCGTCTCCAATATATAGGTCTATATTTCCTCAACTATAATCTCCTCAAAGTTTAAATTTAATAACCTTCAATCCCTTCAGTCGATGGCCAAATCAAGTTCTTCCTAGTAGGACACTCACATTTAATCTAACAAAATTTCTTAAAGCACAAACCATAAGATTCATCTCTACTATGTTTGATTACTCGCAATCTTTTTGTCAATCTCCAGCATATTATCACTTGGACATAAAAACCTAAGGTCACTTCTCTTGATTCCATCTAATACCACCTTTCAACTCATTTCTCCAATTTATACACTCATCTTATTTATTTATACTAATCTCCTTTATGGTCTTTCGATTCTAACTCATTCTTTAACCGAAGGGTGTCATGATAATCTTTCCATCTTCACATATAAGAAACAAGGTTTGCATGGATAACAGTGTAGTAAAAATAAGATCCTTGAAGAGAGAAGAAAAACAATCGGGAGGATAATATAGTTAGGTTCAACGGTCATGATAAGGGTTTGGATAATAAATACGGGTTATTGCATGAAAATAAAATTTATGGTCTAAGCAAATAAGATAAGGCACGAAAATAAAATTTATGGTCTAAGCAAATAAGGTAAGGCACGAAAATAAAAAGCACGGGTTAGCAATCAACATAGAGCACAAGCTAAGCATTTAAGGAATTAAGTTGATCACAATCATTTATTTGGTCGAAAGTCTTGAGTCTTGGTTGTATCTCCATCTGTGGTCATGAGTCGACATCATGGTAAAGGTTACAGTTTAGTCTTTTTGACCCAAAAGTCATATAAAGAAAATAGAGTACAAGGAGATGTGTTTTAGTGGCACGTGATATACCTACATGAAAGTGGGCTCGTCTAGGTCTTGTATATAGAATTTGTTGGACGAAAAAGCCTAATGTTGTGCTCCAAATATCAAAGTCATGATAGGGAACACCAATAGGTCTAGAATAGAAAGTGGGAGTTCATAAGGTGATATTTACGCACAAATAAAATGGATCCAGTTAAAGCACAAAATAGAGATAATTAGGAAATCTCGTAGATCAAGGTAAAATAAGTTAGGGACACGGTTTCTAGGGAGAAGATAGTCTCCTAGATAAGGGTATGGTCAAGGGAATGATTCCAATCGTTTCTAAGTTTCAAACAATTAGATGGTCACGAATAAAGATCTGGATTTGAGTAAGTCAAAGATATGTTCATCGGTTTGGGGGATGACTAACTATACTTGTGTATATGCAACTGTCATGGCAATTAATAAGGAATACTTGTATCCCATTAGGGTGACCTTGTTTGCTTCTGGGTCCTCTACCAATATATGATCTAATCCAAAATTTCAAGTTCTTCAAAAGTTTCTCAATAAAATTCTCAAGATATTCCACCAGATTTTCTAATCATCATAGGCTGTCAAGTTTAATCCAAATTTAAATTTCTAATCAATCTCAAAATAACCCTTGTATATCGCAAATCGAATAATTTTTTTTTCCAAATCTTAAACTCAACATTTAAATAAGTTTATCAGCCGAAATTTATACTACAAAATGGAACATTTAAATAACTCCCGATTTTAATTATATATCCTTCAAATGTGTATATCTAGCTTCCAATAAGTCACAACTACTCTTCAAAAGTAAAACTTTTTTTTCACCAAAATTTAAATATCCATAATCAAGGCTTTAAACTCGAAATCTAAATAACTATATAAATCATAGATCATATGTCATAATTTAATTCAAGAAAACATTTTACCAAAATTATCAATCATCCTCAAATTTTGGTTAATCGTAATCATACTCCCACATTTTAAAATTTATTATCCTTTTCAAATCAAATTTATATCCTCCAAAGTTGTATAGTTATAACTCAATAAATCATAAATATGTTCAAAGACCTTCAAAAATCAAAATGCAAAATCAAATTTAATTTTCTTTTCGATCTAGCTATCCTCTTGTGTATGCCTCCTTGTAATATCAAAATAAAATTTCCAACTACCTTTTGAAAGCGGTAATATGCTACTACCCAACTTGGAATTTACTAATCCTTAAGATCATATTTCTAGGAAAATAAATGCCTTTATAACTCAAATAAAATCTTAATGCATACTAATTGTCAATGTAACCTTCCTAGCCATGTGTTTGACCTATGAGCATATAATAGTGTAGTCATCTTACTAACTATCACTAAGCACGAAAGATAAAAATTTACGGCAGAAAGAGTTCAAGCAGGATGCAAAACAAGGATGGTAACGAAAGTTCGAAACTTGAAGCAAGGGAGGAGGTCAAGCTGGTGGATGAGATTCTAGACTCTAATCCTATATGCAGGTTCACATCGGTACAATTATGTAACCGAAGTGACAAACTGGACCTGCATGGGCCACCACAAAAACATGCAACGCCCCAGTCCCAAAATACGTAGGACTAGGAACGTAGACATGCCAGTTGTATATATACGAAGTATATGAGACTCGTATGAATACATAAGCTGTAAATGCAGTAAACCACAACTAACTAATCTTATCCATAAAATGTAAGAATAAAAGATATCATATAATCAACTATGATTTTTTTTGATACAATTTGTTGGGCGGAGACAAATCTACTACCAACCAATAAAGAAAAAATACATGAAAAATGAAATGAGTTTGGCGAGCGAAGCGAAGACGATCAAAGTGCAATCATCCTCGAAGACATAGAGATGATCATGGCCACGGCTAGAACACCTACGAAAGACAAGAGCACACACCTGACGAGATAACCAGGTCCTCAGAGGAACGTAACAAGATACAATAAACATGCCATATAAATACTGAATATAAAACATGCCACAATCAAAGAAAGTGACGAGACATAAATAAGGTAACCTAACTGTACTAAAGTGATCATGTAGTTGAGAAACAATCCTTCGACGCATGAGCCCTGGCTGTAAATAGGATCGACATAGTCCCCATATAGGGTACCAAGGGCCCACGTCCGTAACGTCCGAAGATCGTCAAAGGGCATCATGTGCAAGGGGGTACGTCCATAACGCTCTGGGAAACGTCAGAGGGCACCTGGAGCCTGCGTCTCCGGAAGAGCGCACAGGTAAGAAGGGAAGTACAAAGAAGCCCATACATCAGGTATTGTTCTCCCCACCCAATGTACCTATTTAAGTCACATCCACGACTATGTTTCTCTACTAACTGCTAAGTCTCATATTATGCTCCTATTAGCAGTTAGTCCTAACGCATACACGCTGGGGATCAGCCAACACGTAAGGACCTCTACATGCCACTCATCTCACACATCCTCGTGGTACAACTATGTCAAGGTATATGCAATACACTACAAACGGTAGTCCCTTAACTCTAGGGCCATATGCAATCAAAGGATAATAACAAGTAAACTAATATCACTTAGCAGGTAGTAAAGCAAGAACTGAAAGAACTGAAAATAAATGAACAGTGATATTTAAGAAAATACAAACTAAAAATAAACAGTATAATGGCAAGGTATCTTGCCTGGTGGATCGCCTGGTGGGACGATGTTCTATCATGTCCCAATAGTCCAATAGCCACGATCGAGGCACAGGGGTCCGAAATCGCAAGGAAATAGCGAAGCTCGATTAGCTATGAGCAATGGGGATAATTCGAAGAGAGGTTGAGCGAAGAGACACATGTCCTATTTTTAGAAAATATTTCATAATATACTTGAAAATAATTCTACGTAAATTCTTGAAAATATTTTTTATATATGTAATTTGTAAAAATACCCTTTTATTAGTCTAGAAAAAATATACTTAAAAATAATTTTTTTTAGGCAAAACTCTAGGTGGTAAAACTAGGATTTCTTGGTAGAAACCCATATTGCATTTGAAATATTGAGAAATCATTTTGTTATGGTTAAAAACATATCTTGGGGTATATTATAATATTTTAGATCATATATATATATATATACATATATATATATATATATATATATATATATATATATATATATATATATATACATATATATATATATATATATATATATATATATATATATATATATATATATATATTTATAAAATAATATAAAAAATGGGCTCCTCCCTGCTGTCCGATCCCTCTCCCCCTTTCGTCTTCCCCTCCTGGCACCCTCCGCCGCCCGACGCCTTCGCCCGCCCGCCCGTCAGGCCGCCGGCGCAGACGCCCTCCCCCTCCGCTCTCCGTCGACGTCGTCACCGTCACCGCCTCGTGTATCCGTACCACGCCGCTCCACCTCCCAAGGTGGGAGACCTCCTTCGTCCGGCCGGGGAGTCCCGGCCCGGCCGTTCTCGCTTCGGGCGGCGATGCCGGCCACCGCGTTCTTCCCTCCCCTCGATTCTAGGACCCCCTCCTCCTCGGAGTTCCTCTGCCGCCGCGCCCGTCAGTGCCGGAGGGAGCCCTCTGCTCCCACCCTCTCCCTGCCGGGTTGTCGACTCGGGAGCAGGGGCTGATCAGTCCACCGCTGTGGTTGATGCAGCCGGCCGGCGACCCACCTCCCCTTTCCCTCCCCAGGTCGGGTTCCAATCTCTTCTCCCCCCTCGTGCTCGCTGGCCGCAGGAGCTCATCGTCCTGGTCGACCATTCCTCGACGTTGCTCCGGCATACCGTCCCCGCGGTGGCGCCCCCGCTGAGCTAGCCGCCCCCCTCCGCCCCTTGCCCGGGCCGTGTCTCTCCGCTTCAGACAGTGGTCCCAGGCGCCGCCGTACCCCCTCTGCGGTGGCCTCTCCTTCCCGCTCCCGGAGTACATCCACCGGTCGACGACCGCTCGGCCGGCACGCCCTCAGTTCTCCCCCAGGTGGCGTGCTCTGGTTCGCCGACGTCACTTCCATCTCGTCCACCCACGTGGGCCTGTTGCCTCGGGGGGAACGTGTCTCGGGGTCCGAGCTTTGACGCGCCAGCCTGTGCGTCCTCGGGAGACCGGCCCGTCCCATCTTTCGCGCTCAGTGTCAAAGGAGCGGTTTGTGCAAGGAGGGTGTTTCCCTCTGCTGGGGACCCGGGTCCTGAGGTGACCCTCGTGGAGCCTCTCTTGCGCAGCACGTGGGCCCTCCCCACGAGACAACCACCTCCCTCCCCCTTGCGCAGTTTGGTCAGCGCAGTCTGACCCCCCTATCAAAGTTGGTGTAGCGCTTTTGGTTCAGCGCAGTTTGGCCCCACCCCTTGCGCGGTTGGCTCAGCGCTCCTCGACCCTCGTGGGCCCCCAACCTCCCGCCCCTCCCCCTTCACGCCTTCCGGACCCCAACGCTGTTCACAGACAGATCCTCTCGGTCGCGTTCTCTGATCGTGACAGTCCATCCTTCTCCCCTGTCACCGACCCCGTCGCTGCGGCCACGCCCCCGGTCGCTCCCTCGTGGCCCAACTCCGCCTTCTCCCGGTTGGGCAAGCCCGCCCCGACCGCTCCCCCGGCCCCCTCCGGATGTGGAGCTACCTCCTTTTCCCCTCACCAGTCCCCGTCCTTGGCGCGTCTCGCGATGCCCTCTCGGACAGCCCCCTGCTGGGTCAGGCCCCAGTTTCCCAGGCGGGCGACGGCGATGTCCCTTCCCCCACACAGGCCTTTGCCTGCTCGGGCTCTCCCTTGGCGCAAGCCTCCTTTCCCCCGGCTTTTGCTGGTGTGGGTGCTCTGACCGACGATCGTTCCTCGCCCCCGCCCTCAGGCGGTACTCTCCCGAGCTCCACGGTAGAACCCCTCTCCTTACGGGGTCTAAAAGATGTTGCCTCCTCCTCGAGACGCAGATCGCCCTCTGCCCAGGACCCGTCGTCATCCAGAACCCTCACCAGTTCCCTCTTCTTTGCGGACGCCCTGAGACCTGATCGGGTTAGGTCTGGCCCTTTTCCAGCCGCGGAAGTGGTCCTGCCTGATGTCAATCTGACGCATCCGCCGGACGGATACCCTATCCGGGTCCCCTTCTCCTGTAAGGAGATTCACTCCCTCACTTCCCCCTTCAGCAGAACTTTGGTTCTCAAGTTCGGATCCGGATGCCCTAAAATTACTATCGTTCGGAAGGCCATCTCTCGATGGGGACTGTCGGCATCTTACCGGATAGCCCCCCTCGACCCCAAACACCTGTTTCTTCATCTCTCCTCCGACCAGGACTACAGCAAAGCGTGGATAAAAGGCACGACCAAAATTGACACTCAGTTTGCCAAAATTGTCAAATGGTCACCGAACTTTAACCCCAAGATCGATTCGACCATCATCACCTCCTGGATCACCCTCCCCAATCTCTCCCTAGTTTGCTTTCCTGCTGCTGTCCTCAGGAGGATCGCCAGCTCTTTCGGAGTCCTAGTGGCCTTTGCCGAAGAAACAAGAAATCTCTCTAAATGTAACTACGCAAAGATTTGCGTAGAACTGGACCTCACAAACGAGCCACCCAAAGTAATAGAGATAGAACTCGGAGATCAATCTTTTAGTCAAATGCTGGTTTACGATAACAGCATTATTTTTTGTCAATACTGCCAAATGTGTGGGCACTCTCTACAACACTGCTTCTGTGCTCACCCAGAACTCAAGAAACCTGTCCCCAGGAAAGAGAGAGATACCGGCGCAGCACCCCCATCCCGCTCCACAATGCGGATCCCCCTCAACCCTCCACCTCCCATCCGGAGTCCCCTCCACCCTCTCTGCGGTCTCTGTACCACCCCTTCCTCTCGCCATCACTCTCCACAATTCCAGCGAAGAGATAGTCTCGAAAGCAGCTGATGGCGCTCCTGAGCTGCAGTTCTCTGATTGCCTCCCTAACCCATCATCCCCCTCTCTCGCCATTACTCTCCATAATTCCTTCGCAGCTCTTGAATGTGATTCGAATGAATGCTCTCCTGAGACGCCAACCGCCGGTGACCTACCCAACACCCCTACCCCTCCACCGTCCGGCCTCGACATAGCTTCCCTCCTACACAACCACCCTATCTTCCCTCTCTCCCTCGCTGCCCCACCCCAAGCATCCTCCTCCTCAACAGTGCTTCCCGATGCCCAGTCTTCGGCCGGGACCAACGGTGCGGTAGCCAGGGCTCCGTCCTCAGTCGCTTTGCCGTCCCCCTTCGATCGGCCATTGTTCCCCCTCGCCCGTCCTCCCCGCTCTCAGGAAGATTCTGGCAGGCTCAGACAGCGGGCTTCCTTGATCGGGACAATCCTCTTTGTGCTCTGACGGAGTACGAAGACTGCGACATTTCCCCTACAGCCGTCGCTGTCGTTTACTCGAGTTCCGATCGGACTCTAGCTCCAGTCAGCACCAGCACCAAAAACTACTCTCTCAAGAAAAAGAAGAAATCCAAGAAACAAAGGCAGCGTACGGCGATGACCACGAGATCCGCCGCAAAGCTGCAAAACCCCCCTACCTCCTACTCTAATGCCTAACATCCTTTCTTAGAATATTCGAAGCATTGGGAATAAACAGACTTTGAATCGGATCAGCAGCATTACCAAATCGCATCGGATTGATCTACTTGTCATTATCGAACCTAAAATACCTCACAAAAGAATGAAAGAAATTCAACTCAAGCTGGGATTCCCCTCCGCGATCACCGGGTGTCACGACATTTGGATCTTCTTCGCGGTAGATTTCCGATTTGGCATTATCAATGACTTCCCTCAAGCCCTCTCCTGTTGGGTAGAGCACCTCGTCTTCAAGTCCCGCATTCTCCTTTCGGCCATCCATGGCAGCTGCAACATCCCGGAGCGTAAACTTCTTTGGAAACTTCTGTCGGGCCCCTCCCTTCCTCACGACGATTTGCCATGGCTTTGCATCGGAGATTTTAATACGGTCTCTTGCAGAGAGGAGAAATCCGGTGGTCGTGACCCCCCTCTTTCGGCCATGGAGGACTTCAACAATTTTGCCCTAACCGCACACTTTCCGCCATCCCCTTCCACGGCAACCAGTTCACTTGGTGCAACATGCAAGATGGTACGCGTAGGCAGTACTCCCGCCTTGATCGTGCCATGGTGAATGACTGTTGGGTGGATTTGGGGTTGACCAGTAAGTTGTCGCACCTGAACTCCACTGAATCTGACCATTCCCCCCTCCTTCTTGAGATCAACTCCACTCATAATCGTATCAAAAAAATCCTTCCGCTTCCTTGACTTCTGGCGCCACCACCCCCAGTTCATGCACATCGTGGAAGAGGCTTGGGCTTCTGTCTTTCACCCGGATCCTCTGGTCAGATTTGCTACCAAACTTAAAACCACCAGGAAAGCCCTCACGGCTTGGAGCAAAATAGCGTACGGAGACATTTTTCAAGACATTAAGGATGCTGAAGACGATGTAACACGTACGGAGATTGATTTCACCCTCATCAGTTCCTAGGAGAATCGTGCCTCTCTCAACCTCGCCAAGGCCATCCTCAAATCTAGAATCAGGGCTGAATTTGAATTCTGGAGACAAAATGCTAGATTAACCTGGGACTTGGAAGGGGACAAGAACTCTGCCTTCTTTCACAAATGCGTCAAAGGACGTAGAAGCTCTCTCAAGATCCATCGCATACGCGATGATAATGGCCAACTGCTGGACGATCAGGTGAATATCCAGACGGCAGCCACGAACTACTTCTCCAACATGTTTGCTAAAGAGGCCTTGTTGAAAGATGACGAATTCCTGTCCGAGATCCCCTCCCTGATTTGTGACAGGGATAACGAGAGCCTCCGCGCTCCCCCCTCTGTCGATGAGATTAAGACAGCTGTGTGGTCCATTAATGCCAACAGCGCCCCGGGTCCGGACGGATTCAACGGGGTGTTCTTCCGCACTTGCTGGGATATCATTCGGTCCGACCTCGGAGAAGCCACTACCGCTTTTTTTCAAGGAGCCACTTATCCGAAATCCATATCCTCCGCACACATCATCCTCATTCCCAAGAAAGACAATCCGGACACCTTCAAAGACTTCAGACCCATCAGCCTCTGCACTTTCACCAACAAAATTATCTCTAAAATCATCGCCTCCAGAATGTCGCACATCCTCCCCAGAATCATCTCCGAAGAGCAAAGCGGCTTCGTCAAAGGTCGCAATATCACCGATAATATCCTCATGGCTCAAGAGATGATCACTTGTATGAAATTCCCGTCCAGGGGGGAACGTTGCCATCAAACTGGACATGGAAAAAGCCTACGATCGTCTTGATTGGCAGTTCATGATCTGGGTGTTCAGAGCCTTTGGTTTTGCAGAACCGGTTATCGACATCATCTTTAGGTCCATTAACAACTCCTAGTTTTCTACTGTCATCAACGGCCAGCCTCAGGGTTTCTTCAAAGCTACTCGAGGAGTTAGACAAGGAGACCCCCTCTCCTCCATCATTTTCATCATCACGGCTGAAGCCCTGAGCAGAAACCTCAAAATCATGTCGAGATCTCCTGGGTTCCAACACTTTCACACAACGACCGTCTGCCCTCTCATAACTCATCTTGCGTACGCGGACGACATCCTCATTTTTTCTGCTGGCGCTATTGGAGCCATTGAGGTGGTTATGAGAACCCTTGCTAAGTACACCCGTTGCTCTGGGCAGAAAATCAACAACAGCAAGAGCGTGATCTACACGCATCATAAAGCCGATAGAACTCACTCGGCTATGCTGTCCTCCATGACCTCCTTCTCCACGGCGTACCCCCCTTTCCTGTACTTAGGCTGCCCGTTGGTGTACGGCAGAGCGAACTCTGGGATCTTTGCTCACATGGTTGGCAATATTCGTCAAAAAATTGTAGGATGGCACAACGCCACCCTTTCCCCCGGAGGAAAGTTAATTCTCATTAAGCACGTTTTATCCTTCATTCCCATATACACCCTAGCGGTGTGCTCGCCCCCCATCAAAGTGCTACATTCTATTGAAGCCATCCTCGCCAACTTCTTTTGGGGTCATCTCGAGGGACAGAACAAGCATCACTGGGCCAGTTGGGCCACCATGGCCAAACCTACTGAAGAGGGGGGTCTGGGATTCTGCAGGCTCGTGCACATGGTCGACGCTCTTTCGACAAAATTATGGTAGAAAATACGCTCTGAAACCTCGATCTGGACCAGGTTCATGAGAGCGAGATACTCCAGATTCTGTCACTTAACTGAGGCGTCTGCCAACTGTAGATCCTCAGCGTCGTGGCGGCGCATCCTCCGTGGTCGTAGCCTGGCGGAACCATACTTACGCCTGACCCTGGGCAATGGTCATTCACAGGCCTGCAAGGAACGCTGGTTAGGGGATGATCTCCTCAGGCCCAACGCTATTACTCCGTCGCTGTTTGAGATCCGCAATTTATGGGATGAGGACGCGTCAGGGTGGAATTAGGATAGGGTTCATGATTGGCTGTGCCCGGCGGCCTTGGCGAGCCTAGGTGCTTCTAATCTGTCGATCAATGACGCTCATGACGTGCTCAGATGGTCACCCAACCAGGGAGGCGTGTTCATCCTAGCTTCGGCCAGAGCCAGCATCAGAGACATACATCCTATGACATCCCCTTCCGCCAAGTTTTGGCACTCGTGCATTCCGGTGAAATGGTCCATTCTCCTCTGGCATACCGTGCGTCGGAAACTCCCTACCGATGATGCCGTCAAATCCTTCCGATATAGTCTGGCGTCCAAATGCCACTGCTGTGTTAATCATCATCCTGAATCTGTCGATCATGTTCTGCTTTCTGGGGAGTCTGCCTCTCACATTTGGACTCAACTCCACTTCAGGTACAAGATGGTCCCCACAAACGGGGGCATCAACGATCTGCTGGCCAGATGGAACTAGTCTCACAGCCATCAGATTGTCGCTGCCGCCGCATTTTGGGTATTATGGAAAAACAGAAACAAATACAGATTCGAGGGCCGTCAGTTCCCGCCTCCTCAATTGTACAGCGAGGTGGTTCGGCAAATCTTCAAAAGAAAGAGGTGTTGCTCTCACACCTCGAACCAGTTTTGGGGCGCCCTGGGCTGCTGACTGGGGCAGGGTCGCTGTTCCATCGGGATAGCACTTTGACCGCCTAACCTTCTGATGCTCGGTCCTGTTACCGTTTTGTGGGCAACACTTCGTGTTTTTTTTTTTTTTTTGCTTCTTTCCTTGTCTTGTTTTGGGTCAGTCATCGCGCGAGGCGCGCTTACTTGTATAGGCTTCGGCATTTTGTGCCTTTTATTCAATAAAGGTTCGGTTCCCCTAAATATATATATATATATATATATATATATATATATATATATTTATATATATATATATGTTTTTATAAATAAAAAATACTTTATTATTAAAAATAATAACATTAATAATAATGAATAAGTAAAGTAATAACAAATAAATTTTGCTACTAATAAACTAATCAATTAATGCTGAATAAGTATTATTATAGTAACCTTAATTAAATAAACCAGTAATCCCAATCCGTTCCTTCTCGAAATAAGAGGTGGCAGGGGTTTAGAAAAATGAAAGGAAGAAATAGAGAGGGGAAGAGCGGGAGTTGGAGAAGGGGGTTCTCACCGGAGTTCGCGAGGCAACGGCGATGGCGCTGTGCCGCGACGCTGGCGGAGACTGGGCGTCGGGAACCGGCGGAGCTCGGCGTCGGAGAAGGCTAGTCGGCGGAGAAGATAAAGCGCGTGGAAGAGCCACGCGGCGGAGGAGTCTCGACGCGGCTCGCAGTAGAGGTTGATGGGGGCGACACATCTCGTGAAGGCGGCGGATGGCTCGGCGCTCGAGGAAGGAGAGGGTGGTGCTCCGATCGTGGAGGGGGTTTCGAGGCTCGGCGGAGCTACTCCGGAGGAATGGCGGAGAGGGGTTCCACCGTAGCTCGTGCACGCGACGGCTATGGAAGCTCGACAGCACCTGAGGCGCACAGGCGGACGGAGGAAGCGGGGAAGCCGGAGGGCGGAGGGGCAGACTCCGGCGGTCCACCGCCGGGGTTTGGGCGGCGCGCTAGGCTGGCGAGCCAGCACTCACGCCGGCGGTCGGCGAATATTGGGCGCTCTCGACATCGGGCGCGCGACGAAGGAAGTTGAATGTTTTTTCCTATTTAATTTGTGGTGATTCTTGGGTTTTGGGAGATTGTATGGCGGTGGTGCTTGCCCGGCAGTGGCTGCGGTGGTGGATTCTGGTAATGGTGGCTGTGGCGGATGTTGATGTCGACTACGGTGGTGGAGGCTTTGGCGCCGGTGGAGTTGGGCTGTTATGGTGGCGAGGGATGGTGGTATTGGTTGCCGCGGTGGTGGCGTAGGAATCGGATGGAAGGTTAGGAAGCTCGCGGATCCAGGGGAAGTGGTTGGTCTGGTCCGCGGGACGGCGACCGTAGCTTCGGCTGGGCGGCCTGCGGAGGGACGCTCGCTCGGGTGGGGCCGAACGCGGCGTGCGTCGGACAGGGATTCCGAGGGCGCAACACGCGGTGGGCGGCGGCATGTGATGAGAAGATGGTTATAGGATAGGACTTGATTTATTGTGTCAGGATTGTCGACACCGTGATGGGGAATAATGTAGATATAAATATGGAATAAGAGTGGGACACGTATACGGACACGATGCATGAGTTATTGTGGATGGAAAATTTGTGGAATCATGGGGAAAAGAAAGTATGGAGCCTCTTCTTATATAGGAGGTGGTGCTCCTAGTTGGGTAGAGACTAGGATTGGTTTTAAATCCCCTAGTGGATATTCCCATACTAAATTTTAAATATTTTAAAACCATTTTAATCCAATAAATTTTGTTTAACTCTTATCTATAAGTTGAACCCAAAAACCAATAAATCACTTTTAATTTAAATTATGACAATTTAAATATCTAAATCAAACACTTTTCTAATTATCCTCTCATAATTTAATTAATAATAATTAATTTTGAAAATTAAAATAAATATTTAAATATTATTAGGAAATATCTTCGAATACCTTTTTAGTAATTTAAGATAAATAATTTAGAAGGTTCAAAATATTTGCATAAATATACTTCACTAGTGTACTATATTTAAGAAAAAAAAGGAAAATATTATTACTTACAACTGTATAAAAAAAACCTATTTATAATAACATAAAATAAATAAGGTTGCCATATCACAATGCAGTGCATTTTGCAAAAAAAACAATAAAATATTTATTTTATACTATTTCGAGGTGTATATTTGTTTTCTATAAAACGATAATATATACGCTTTGCATATCCATTTTCGCACTTGATGCATTAAACGAAATCAAACCGATGCCAAATAGATAAAAAAAATATTGTAAAAATTTAGGGACTTTACAAAAGGCATATATGAAGTCCGACATCAAGATCTGGTACCATACCATGAAGCAGCAATCAGAATAGCTTCTTCGTTTAAAGGGTTCTTCATCGAACATGAACGTTGAGCATGCAATACAGAAGCTGATGCCTTAGCTAACCTAGCTGCAGTATTGGCAGTTCCAGTCAAAAGACAACAAATGGTTGTTATTTCCAATGGAGAACTATTTTGTATTGAAAACAACCATAACATTGAATTCAGCAATTCAACTGAAGTCAATGTCATTAGCGAGGACTGGAGAGCACCTTTCATCGATTTTACGGTACATGACATATTGCCAGAAGATCCAAAGGAAGCTACAAGTATTCGTCGCCGATCGCTTCGATTCGATTATAATTATACCACCAAAACTCTCTTTCGAAAAACTTTTGATGGATTACTTTTGAGATGTCTTGCTGGTGATGAAGCAAAGCAGATATTACGTGAAGCTCATGATGGCATTTGTGGAGCACATCAGCCCGGTCCTAAATTACAGGATCGTATTCGACGTATGGGCTATTACTGGCCCTCTATGGTATCAAATGCCATTGACTATGCAAGGAAATATCGTGCATGTCAGATTCATGCAGATTTCATTTACCAACCGTCGGAGTTTCTTTATCCGATTGCTGCCTCATGGCCCTTCGATGCTTGGGGCATGGATATAATTTGTCCTATCAATCCTCCTTCATCTAAAGGACATAGGTTCATCTTGGCCATAACCGATTATTTTTCTAAATAGGCTGAAGCTATACCTTTAGCCGAAGTAAAGACTAGTAGTGTCATCAACTTCATTAAACATCATGTGATATACAGATTTGGTGTACCTCGTCGAATCATCCATGATAATGGGCCACAATTCGTCAGTCAAAAGTTTACTAGGTTCTGTGATGACAACAGAATCAATAATGTTGCTTCTACGGCCTATAATCCTGCGACTAACGGGTTAGCTGAAGCATTCAATAAAACTATTATCAAACTCCTTAAAAAGTTTATTTCTATTAACAAACGTAAATGGAGTGAGAAACTTGGGGAATGTCTCTGGGCTTATCGTACTACAGTCCGTAATCCCACAGGTTGCATACCTTTTTCTCTGGTATATGGATGCGAAGCTGTCTTACCGCTAGAAATTCAAATTTCGTCTTTGAGAATTGCTATTGCTAATGAACTTACCACAGAAAATAATGATCGTCTCCGACTTCAAGAATTGGAGGCGCTCGATGAGAAAAGGCTACTGGCCCAACAACATATTGAACTTTATCAAGCCCGAATTTCAAAAGCTTTCAATCGTAAAGTCAAAGTACGAGTATTTCAGGAAGGCGAGCTAGTTCTTATGGTCAGACGTCCTATAACTATGACTCACATGAACAAAGGTAAGTTCGAGGCAAAATGGAAAGGTCCGTATATGGTAAATAAGGTTTTCTCAAATGGAGCCTATTAATTAATAGATATGGATGGCAGAGTTGCTATGATGCCTATCAATAGCAAATTTCTCAAGAAATATTATGTATAAAAGTAACTTGTTACTTCATTTTAGAGAAATAATGTAAATGAAGTTTATTTTATTCAAAAGCAGAAAAGAGTTACATAATATTAAGGACGGGGACGAGGACCCGATCCTTCCTGATTAAATACATGATTGGCCAATAATTTAAATATTTTGTTGTCTGAACACACTAGCAACTCACAGGCAGCCACCCTTACTGCTTCTTCTTCGGCAGTCTTCCCAGGGTCCACCAGCTTGGCAATCAAGTCCTGCTCTGGTACAGGAATAGTCGAGTCTTCACCCACTTCTTTCTGAAGAGGTACCAGAGGCTTAGCAGGAGGGGTCTCAGTCGTTCCTTCGATCTCGGAGTGAGCAAATCTTTGGAAGACATTTTTTATAGAAAGAAAAGAAGTTGATGATATCTACGAAAGTTTTGCTCTATTTATAGACAGAACGACTAGATAGTCGGCTTCGAGAACCGATACGACTTTTACTCTTCAAAAGAAGACCAACTGTTCATTCATTTATAACTGTTCATTTATTCGTTCTCTTCCTCGAGAATCGAGATGACTGTTTATTCATTCATTCCCTTCCTCGAGAATCGAGATAGCTGTTCGTTCATTTAACGTCTCTTCCTAGAAAATCGAAGTGACTGTTCATTCATTCACTTTCTTTGACTTATCATTTATTCATCCATTAATCTTGGCATTTATTGTCTCTTATTTACTTTATTGTAAATAACAAGAATTCACATCCTCCATACCTCTGAATTTCGAGTATCTATATCAGCAACTTGTCACGTCCTTATTACCTCTGATAAAGTTGTCTATTGAAGTAACAGTATTGCTAAACTTTATATTCTGCCACATCCATATTACCTCTGAACAGATATAATAAATATTATTATTTTTTAAATCAAGAAATATATCATGTCTAGTACCTCTGAATATATTTTCTATTTTATTACTTATATCTATAACAAGATATGCAACAAGTAATGGAACCACATAAAAAGTTTCTCATTTTATTTCTATTTTAACAAGAAATACATTATAATAAAAAAGGGCAACAAATTTTGCTCATTCTACTCTGAAGGATAGGTAATGAGTTCTGCAATTTGCTTCTTCAGAACTTGAACTCTTTTATCACGAGAATCTAGCACTCTCTGCCTGGCTTCAACTTTTCCTGATTCAGGATCGAAAGGTTGTAGAGCAGTAGTTTGACGTGCTAGTTCTTCATTCTGTAGACGTTCAAATTCTTCTTTCTGATGCTTCAGATCCTCCACTTGATTAACAGCAGTTTGGTGCAACTGGTTTTCTTGTTCTAAGCTTTGCTTGACAGTCTGGAGTTCTGCTTGAAGCTGTTAGCCTCTAGATCAACAGCCTTTTTTTCTTCCTCTGCAGCCTTAGTCTTGTGACTCTCAGCAATAACAGCTGCATCAGCAATTTGGATGTCTAATTCGGAGGATTGTCTAGTGAAAGCCAGCAAAAATGTCTCAAAATTGGCTTTACTAGTTTCTGCTTCACGAGCCATAGTTTCATATTCCGTATTTACTAGTTACTCGATATCTCCTCTATTTAGCTCCTTGTAAGCTTTAATTGATCCCTCCAGCTCATCCAAAATATGTTCCAAAAATATAGCCTGAGCCTCGTCTCCTTGACTACGGATGCCTCCGATCAAGAATGTAGATGGAGTTCTGACAGTGCTAAAGGGAACATCTTCTCTCTCCTTACTCTATGAACTAGAGGCTCCAGGGATATAAAGAAGACTCTCGTGAAGGAGGCCACCACAAATTTGTTAGTTGCCACGGCTCCTGGAGTGGCTACTACGTCCGCTGGAGTCTTTACAGTTTTAGTAGGTGGAGGTACTTCATTTTGAGCACTAATATGAGAAGAGCTTCCCTCCCCTGCTACAGTCTTCGTGGGTTCTTCTGTAAATCACATATGTCATTTATATTAGTAATATATAATGCTCAAGGCGCTACAACAAATAGATCATGCTTAGGAATTTACCTGAGCTGGGTACATCACAAGGAGTCTCAAGAGATTTGATTATCTCTGACTGAAGCTTTGACATGGTCTCTGCAGACATAGTAGCCGGACTACTTCCTGCTCATGATTTAGTCTGAGGTGGCAGAGTCATTGGAGTTTCATTTACTAATTCTGCTGCCACTCTAGACGTCTCAGGTTTCTCAGAGATTATGGGTTCATCGACATTGGGATTGATATGTTCGTCATCGATAACCACATTCTCTTCATCTTCAGCAGTTGAAGGATCTTCATTAGCTGAAAGTTCTTGAGATGATGGTGCACTCACTAAAGTTTGTTTTTCTTTAGTAGTGTTATTCCAACCATCATCATATTCACCAAAGTCACAATCAGCCAAAGCTTCAATCATTGCCTCGTCAGAATGAGTAGACTCTTGAGCTTTTGGAAGATCTTGTGGAGGCAGATCCTTCTCTGGAGAGGCAGCTTCCGGACTCATAGGAGTTGGAGATGGAACTGTTATCCCCGCTGCAGCAAGTATATTTGCGGGATTACGTACAGAAGGCTGGACGTCTGCTGAAATAACCAATGCAAAGAAAGAGATCAATTTAATATACATCTTTGGCAAAATAATAATATATTAGGGTATATCACAATTTTGATATTACCTTCTTGAGATGGTATTTCTTCAGTAACTACCAACTTCCTTCTGACTTCTCTGGGTAGTGATGCGACCAGCTCCGCAGCAGCTCCAGTGCGATCACTCTCCGGATCGATCAAAGAAGTAGATGTTCCTCGTTCTTTGACTCTCCCATGCCTCTGAATAGAAGTAGGAGTGATGTCCTTCTCTCCAGAGGAAGAACTAAGGAACATTTGTTTTGATTGAGAACGAGTTATTCTCGTGGTCGTTGGTTCGTTGATAACCAGTGACGTTCTTTTCTTCTTTTCCGGAACCCTTGGAGAGTCGGGTCTATTATCCCGCTGAGGAGGTGCCGTCGTCTCCTTAGTCTTTCTTTTCTTCAAACCCTTAACAGGGGATTTTTCTTTTCGCACCTTTATGGACACGTCCAGAGGATCTTGAACTTGATCAGCATAGTTCATTAAAATAGATGCCTCCAGTGGTGGATCTGCAGGATCTTTGTCTTCTGCATCCCGAAAAGAGTGAGCAGTGTGTTTTCCTTGTTTGGGTCTCTTTTCAGTTGTGAAGCTGTGTGCAGGATGGAAGTTTTCAGCGAATGTATTTGCTGAAGTATAGAAGTTTGCATATGTATATAACATACGCGGGCCTTGTGAAAGATCGTAGGACATGGATAATATAGCTTTTGTACCCCGGGCGTTGTAATAGCTTCAAGCCCTAGCTTCATCGATAAGGTAACCCTTGGCCTGTAGGAAAGTGGTGGTGTTATCCACATGAAGCTGATCATATCCGAACTGCCGTGCAAACGACTTGGCAAGTACGGTTCCAAGTAGCACTCTTCTTCGAATCTGTAGGCCAGGTGAGAGGGACGGATCGCCTTCACCCACAAAAAGATGGGTGGGCTTAAACGGAGTGATTCTGTAGTCAAATCCATCATTTGTGGAGACATAGCTTCATATCCATGAGGAGGCCCAACACACTGAAAACTCCATCCCGATCCACGGTTCAAGGCAAGTCTACAATATGAAAGAGCAGTATATTGCCACTGAGCATTAGAAAAGCGTCTGATGAAGTCTCCGTTAACAGTTCCCATATCAGGGTTCATCAAACAGGAATGGTGAAGTAATAGCCATCAAAACAGGTAGGTGTATGGCATCTCGGTATGAAGAAAATCTTGCATCGCCGCTTTGTCATTTAACATGGTCTGTACAAAAGAACGCAATCCTGCGTTCAAGCGACAGGTCATGGCTGATAAGAGATCCATCTTGTATCCAAAGACAAGACGTGCTGCAGCAAACAGGATGCCCCGATATAATCTGTCGACTGCACTGGCTCCTGGGACTATAAAGCGCCATAGCCATAAAGATAGAAAACCCGCTAGCTGGGCCTCTTGAGACATAGGTCTGTAACCCTGTCTAAGGTAACTCTGAAGAGTGTCGCCAGCCTTGAATGGATGCAAATCCTCATCCAGCGTGACATCTCCATGATCATGTTGCTCCATCAGATACTGCATGTCGCTCTGATTGAAGGGTTCAAAGAAACGAGGAGCACATGCTTGATTTTCAAGTGGCTTGTTGTAAAACCCCAATAATTTCTAATTATTTTAGTGCTTTAAAAATTAATTTTCTATATTATTTAGAATTTACTTGGTATATGTACGTAATTATAGATGTATATAATATATGTATGTTTGTGTGCTTGATATTTTAATACTACTAAATATAGCCTACAATTGTTACGAATTTTTTTTGTTACTCAATTACGATTTTTAAAAATTTTCTTGTGAATATATATATATATATATATATATATATATATAGTTATTAGGAAATATATATATAGTTATTAGGAAAAAAAAAAATAGGGGACCGGCCCCACACTCAGCAAAGGGGCGGGCAGGCTGTCATTACAGCCCTGGTAGTGAGAGTTATACTCGGTTAAAAAAAAAAGATGACACTGTAGCAATTTGCTACAGTGCCTATCCCAAACCCGAGCCTGGGGCTCTCGGCGGAAAGGGAATAAAAATGTGAGTAGAAAGATTTGAATTCCCATCAAATCTTCATCCTAAATTCTTGAAAATTTTTCCATAAATCCTTTAGGGAGTTCTCCACCGCATAGACTCAAAATCTAAGCCAAAAACAACTCGGATTTATCCTAAATTAGGATTTAAACGCCCTATCAAACCATACGGAAATAGGGTTCCGAAGAGAATTTCACCTATCGATATTCATCCACAAACCGAACATCGACTCCCTGGACCTCCGCCATCCTTCACCTGAGCCACCTCGCCGTCACGCGCGCCCCGACCACCGTGAGAGCCGCCGCCAGCAAGGGGAGCAACCCCGACGACCGTCCAATGGCAGCAGCCACGCTGCCCGACCCCAACTTCGTACCCGACTCCCGCACCGCACGCTTCACCGTTTCGTGTTCCATCTTCTCAGGTACGAAGACCATCTATACGGCTGTATGTCTCTTCAAACACTTCGATTTTAGATGCTTCGTATTTTTCCAGAAATTGAAGCAAAAATTGGCGTTCGATTAGTCGAAAACCGAGCAGATTTCTTAATTGAACACCCTACTTTGGAAGGCGAAAACTTGCCAATCCAAGAACAGTTTCTAAAATCCATCTAAACAATTTTGTTAACAACATATAGGGCTGTGGAATCGAGTTCGTACTTTCCAATTTCCTGGTCTGTGCAGGAAGTTACGAGTCTTGAAAAATCCACAAAAACCTACCTATTCTGTTTCTAAATTTCAGAAAATTTCCCCGATACGACGTGCGCCTCGACAAATCGGGCGATGTGCACGTGCGCTATACGCATCGAAAGGCGCATATGGACGTTGCTGACGTGTGGGAACTGACGGAACTCAGTTTCGTCGCGTGTGCGCGACGAAATCAACGCGTATCCGTCGAAATACCCCCGTATCGGTGTTTTGTAAACTTGCCCATAACTTCGTGTACAGTCGTCGAATCGAGACAAAACTTGTGCCAACAGGTCCGAATCGAAATTTTGGTCATGTGTGCCAAGTTTGGTTTGATTCTGAAAAGGTCGAATCGGAACCCCTTTTTTGGCGGGTCCGCGACCCACTCAAACGGACGATTTTGTGCACGACTCATCGGAATCCAAAACTGGACATACCGTTGAGTTCCTCTCCTCAAACTGAATCTGTAGACATATAGTTTGACGACTTTCAAGACCATAGACTTTGGCACGTGTTTCGGTACAAAGCACGTCCAACGTCGGACATCATTTTGACACGAAATTACGATTTTGCCCCTGTTCCAGAATTGAACTTTTGGACAGGCGTTTCCTAGGTATATCTTCTTCACCGAGATCATTTTTGATGTTTGTTTCAGCGTCTAGAGTCATCTGTGATTTGTGAGTTTTGGTGCTGACACTTGCTACTCTTGGATTGCCCTTCTCGCACCGCAGGCGAGTATACCTTGCCATAGATTCTGATTGTGCTCATTTATTTTTAGTATATTTTATTATTTTAGATTTCTTTCTCTTATTTGTCATTTTTTTCTATTAGGCGTCCAAGTCACACTTGGGTGCAAAGGCTACATTTATTCGTTATATGTATTTATGTCTTTATTTGCATGTCGACCTTGTGTCAGTTGACTACCCTATGAGTATGTGGGATATTTTCATATCCCCTATGGCCTTGACACATGCGTATCATGTGATGAGTGAGTTATATAGGACATGGACTTGCGTACTCGACTGGCCATCGATACGTATGGGACGTGCGACGGTTAGGAGGTAACTGCTACTAGTGTGTTGAGTTAGAAGCCGTAGCAGTTGCCAACTGGATAGGCTGTGGATACATCTTGGACAGGAGCAGTTGGGGGGAGGGGACAGCTACTAGCGTATGGGCTATATTTATTTTTACACACTTTGGGGCTGAGAGTGACTCGTACAAGTACTACTTTCTGTCCCGACCGATAGCGTCTCGGATGAGCGCTACTTACTGCCACTCTTATTACTCTACTGATCCTACAGCCCCTGCGTAGAACGTTGTCCTCAAAGTGTATCTCACATAGACGGTTAGGAGATCCTGTAGAGTCATAGTTGCATATTTTTACACATTCAGTTACTTGGCATGTTTTCTGTATCTTGTTACGTCCCTCTGAGGACCTGGTGATCTCTCCAGGATTAGACGAGCAGGACTATCCCGAGGAGTACGGTGCAGCATTGGATCCAGCATACATCGGTGACGAGGCATCTCCTGCCCATACTTAGTTTTATTCTTTATTATCTGAGACTATGTACTGGACATCTTTTATTATCTTTCTTGCTGTTTGAGGAGGTCGAACTCCATTTAGTTGAGACTATTTTTCCATAGCTGTTTGGGTGGGAATGTCTACCCGGCTATATTTTGATATCATCATTTATCTTATTTAGTGGACTTATTATATTCTCTGTGTTGAGCTGTGGATGAGATTTAGTTATATTATTGTGGCTTATCATGTATTATTATTACAGCTTATGTACCAATACGGGGATTACCATATATTGGTGTATTCTTCGTATAAGTACAATTGGCATGTCTACGTACTTAGTCCTACGTATTTTGGGACTGGGGCATTACATGTTTTTGTGGTGGCCCATGCAGGTCCAGTAATATTGTTGGATTACATGACTGTGCCCAATAAGCCTGCAAATAGGAATAAGATATAGAATCTCATCCACTTATTAATATCTTTCTTGACCTCCTCTCAACTTCTCATTTGATTGCTTGAATACATCCAGTTTGAAATTGTTCTAACCAACTCAATTCTTCGTGCCAATATAGGATGAATCTTCGTAGCGGTCTCACTACTTCCCTTGCCATTACTGACGGGAACACTACTGCTCACGAAGAACCAGTGAATCCGCAGCAGCCAGCTATGTCTCCGACCACTCCAGCACCATCCGGGCCATCCCTGCAGCCAGTAATGACCCCAGCCACGACTCAGCAGACTGGACCCGAGGATCCTGCACCCCAGGAAGAGTACCTACCACCACCACCACCTTATCCACCTCCATTCCTACCACAGATTCTACCCCCATATCCATCATCATCATATCCACCACCACCACCTCCACAATATCCACCATCATCATATCCCCTACAACAGCCACCATGGTATCCACCATCATATCTGCCCCAGCAGCCCCCACCATATCCATCATCATATCCACCTCAGTATCTACCCACATACCCCCTACAGTATCCCTTTCCATATCCTTCATATCCTCCACAGTACGGGCCACAGGGTGCCCCTCAAATCATGCCCCAGATGCCATATATGCCCCTACAGCAGCCCATGCCTCAGGCTGGTAGGGCTACCACAGAGCAGATTCTCTAGAGCCTGGTACAGGCTCAGATGCAGCAGAGCGAGGCCATCAGGAGGAGTGTAGAGACAGCATTGGCCCGAGCACCACAAGCTACTGTGGGTTCTATCGAAGGGTTCCGCAACATGAATCCTCCACACTTCAAGGGCACTGAAGACGTCATCGGGATCACCAATTGGCTGGTTAAGATAGCAAATCTCCTGAAGGCTTCACAGTTATCTGCAGATCTATGGATGACGGCAGTGAAGGTACAGCTGGAAGGAAATGCTTATGATTGGTGGGCCGCAGAGGAGAGGCGACTAGGAGTTGATCAGACGTAGGAGAAATTTAAAGAACTGTTCAATAAGAAGTTTTTCTCTGACACTGCCAAGGATGCTTTATATGATCAGTTTCTACACTTGGAGCAGGGAAATATGACAGTTGACGAGTATGACTCCGAGTTTAGTCGACTGAGTCGTTTCGCACCAGGGTTGGTTACGACAGAGCTGGAGAAAGCCAAAAGGTTTCATAGAGGCTTGAGTATAGAGTTGCAGAGGTACACCAGCTCCGAGTCGAGGGTCTCCCAAGCAACTGTTCTGGCAGAGGCTAGAACTCAGGAGGCCATAAGCAAGAAGGAAAATCGACGAGTTACATCGACTATGGGATCAGCTAAGACCACTACAGGAGGGCCAGTGAGACGTCCTCCCACACATCAGCATCAGCAGAGGACATGACCATCCCAGACACATGAGAAGGCCATTTGCCATTACTGTGGCAAAGTTGGACATATTCATAGAGATTGTAGACGCCAGCTGGGACACTGTTTAGCTTGTGGATCGAACCAGCACCAGACCAGAGATTGCCCATTTCATAGGAACGCTCCACATAATCAGCAACAGAGGCTAGCGATTGCGGGACCAGGAGCACCATGACCACCTTTACTCCCTCAGGCAGCCCAATTTCAGCAGGCTAAGGCACAGACGGGCAACCAGAGAGTTGGGAAGGCTTTTGCACTAGCTACAGAGGAGGTCGAACCGGAGGTGGACGTCATAGCAGGTATGGTTTTAGTTGCATCATTTCCTTCCATCACATTATTTGACACTGGAGCCACTCATTCATTCATAGCCACTAGCTTTGCCACTAGACATAGTATACCCATGTCATCTTTATCTAAAAACATTAGAATCCTCACTGGAGGAGGAGTGGTACCTGTTAGTGGTGTTTGTAGAGATTGTCCTGTAGTGATAAATGAAAGAGGGATGAAAGCACGACTTCTTGTTTTTCTGATGCCGACGTTCGATGTGGTTCTCGGAATGGACTGGTTGAGCCAGTATTTTGCTCTTATTGACTGCCATAGGGGCAGTATCGTCTTTAGACCACCGAGTGATGCGGAGTTCGAGTTCACCAAAGAGGACGCCTTGAGGAGCGATGCATCTGCATCGGGGACTCACATGATGATGCAGGACACCCCTCAGCACCCTATCATCACCGAGTTCGAGGATGTATTGAAGAACAGTTTGGCAACTCTAGAGGGGGGTGAATAGAGTTTATATAGAAAAATAGCCAATTAAAAATAACTCTTTCACCAATAATAAAAAATCAGAGTAAAGTGCAGAAAATAAATGAAGAGCAGAAGAGCATACGCAAACACAACGATTTTAACATGGTTTCCCTCGTGGAGGACTAGTCCAGGCCTGAGAACTCTAGCTCAGGATTGAATCTACTATTTGTGAAATAGTAGCTTACAATCCGTGCCTTTTCTTCAGAAGGGCACGTCAACTTCTAACAGAGGATCGCAGTGGCAATTTGCTTGGAATTGTCCAAGCGACTTCTTCACTCTTGCACAAGAATCCTAACTGAGAGATGCTGAGCACTCGAGACTTAGGAGGCTTGTGGCTAGTAGATAGGAAGGGTATGGCTTATTGAGCTTGTAGGAGAGAAGAGAAGAGAAGATTGAGTGAATTAAAATGAGAGAATTCATGCCCTATTTATAGTGTTTTTAGAGGCAGAATTCGGCCAGAATTCGGGTAGGAAAATTCAAAAATTTGGCCGTTGGACAGCTAGCAACCAGCTAACCCTAAAATTAGGGTTCCTGATTTCTAGGGGACAGAGTTCGGCCCGAACTCTGTGTGGAGGCAGAGTTCGGCCCGAACTCTGTCTCCAGAGCACAGAGTGGTCCTAAGTGGGACTTGTGGGCAATTTTTGTTTTGGTGGAGCTTGGGATTTTGGGTAGGCTTATAGACTAAGTTCCAAGAGCTCAGCATAACTCAGAGTACATACTTCTAGACTCAATAAAATGTAAAAGTACAGACTCGAAAATATACTGAGAGTCGGAAACTGAGATGTTGTCTGTCCTGAACTGAATGCAGACGTCGTGTGTCGTATTGAATTTATACAGATATTATTTAGTCAATGTAGTCAATATTTGGTTGACTGTGACTTTGTGTCAACAATCTCCCTCATATTGATAATTGACAAAATAATAAATATATATTTCAATATTCATACCTGGACACAGTTGGTTAAAACACAGCTCCCCCATAAACAATGCCGAGCTAGAATAAGATAGCTCCCCCGTAATCAGTGAACGGTGCCGAGCTAGAATCAATAGCTCTCCCCCGTAAATAATGCATAGAACCTGTGGCCTGATAAAAATATTTTCCCAAAAGCAAACACAAGCACAGACAAATATACATATTTCTCCCCCTTTTGACAGTTAGCAATATAAAGGATCATATAGACTGCATAAGAAAAAGCATGGGAATAGCAGTATAGACAATGAAAAGTAATCCAACCACACCAAGCAGAGAAGAAACAGTATAATACTAATAAAACAAGTCACTGACATAAAGTAGAACTACGAAAAATAGCATAAAATGTTATCCACCAACCAGCACATCATCAGGGTTTGAAGACATAAATCCAGTACATAAATCCATAACAAACTGAAATAACTAAAATCAAAAAGGCAACTAAGACCATCAGCAGTGTCAGCAGCATATCAAGCCAATCTCCATCATAGAGCACGAGAAGGTCCTGGAACATCTGAAGGACCAGGGAATGAGCGACGAGGGTCCACAAAAGCATCATCAGGATCCATATACCTCATGACCCACGGATCGTCTATACGATGACCCGCGCGATCTGGATCCCGCTCAATAGGCACATGCAGATCAGGATGACGAGCAAGTGAATACCGCATATCATGCAGAGAGTTCCCAAGGGCACTGATCTGCAAGGTGGTACGGTAATCCTGCTGCGTCCAGCGATCATCCTCAATAGCAAAGCGATCGCGAAGCATAGTCTGAAGAGACTCAAGAGTGGCAGGAGGAGGAGGTGCATCCTGACCAAAAGGAGGGGCGTCAGGCTCCTCATCAGCAGAATGCTCAGATGACTCAGAAGCAGCGACAGGCTGAAGGCGTCGTGCTTTGGATAGAAAGGCAGGTGCAGGCATGAACGGACAATCATGGCTAGGAATGATGAAAGCACGAAAAACTAAAGGAAGATAGAGAGGATAAACCAAAGCTCTTGGTTTCTTCCGACAGTTGATCATCCAATCCATCATAGTCCGTGGAAAGTTGAATGGAATACGAAAGTGGAGATGATATAAGGCGGAGATCTCAAGATAAGTGACTTCATCTGTGGAGCCAGCCTTGGGCAAGATAGTATTGAACACGATGCGATGAAGTTCATAAAAGTAGGGGATGAGATGCTTGGCCTTTAGCTTGCGAGGACTTACGTTAGGAGCACATAAATCGTCCTTGAATCCTTCAAGGGAAGTGTCGCCAACAAATTGAAGTTGACGTGCCTCCACAAGCTTGTTCCACACATCAAGATCCGGGAGATCAAGAAAATCTCCCAACTCAGAATCATTAAAGGCAATGGTAATGCCAGCAACCCGAGAATAGATGTGGGTTGCATCGTGAGTCAAATTGCAGTAAAACATTTGAATTGCACTATGGTAGATGACAGAATTTGAAGCAACAAGTTCATCCAAACAAAGATCACGGAATAATGACTCATAATGGGAAAATATAGTAAAATTTATGGGATGGCCCCCAAACACCGGACGAGTTCTAAAATCGCTAAACCATTCATTAGAGACTTCTAGCGATACAAATAAACGGTCGTCGTAAGTGTTAGGGTCATCGGGACGCGGCGGATTGAACAACGGATGAATGGGGTGTTGTTCAACTGCTTGTTCAATCGGAGGAGGAGGAACTGAAGAGGAAGCACCCTCATATCGAGTCCTTCTCCCTCGTTTGGACAAGCGAGATGCCATTTGAAATAAAAGAGGAGAACTTGGAAATGATAGAAAAAGAGAGATATACCTGAAAAGAATATCAAACAGTTGAAGAGAATGTTGAAAAACCCCTTTCCCTTGATTTTGAGAAGAAATAGAGCCCTCTATATCAAGAACTAGGGTTAGGGTTTGGAAGGAAGAAGATGGAAGAGATGGAGAAGAAGGAAATATGGGAGGAAAGAGAGGGAATCCCGAAATAAAGTAGGGCTTGGTCTTTGGTCGGGTGAAATATTGACCATTGGATTAGAATTGATCCAACGGCAGAGCCAGATCCCGACCCTGGAACCTAAGAACCGAACTCGGCCCGAACTCTGATAGGGGCAGAGTTCGGCCCGAGTTCTGGATCAATGGTCCAGAACTGAAAACAGGCAAAGAACATGAAGAAAATGTTTAAGAGTTAAACAAAAGATAGTTGAGGACAACAAAGAGTGTTAAAAAAATAGATAGAGAGGTACTCAGAAAACAGAATGAACTTTAGAAAATATCAATTAGGCAATATTAAATCGAAAATGAGCCATATAATAAATAAGGACATATACTGTGGTTCAATAGTCCAAAATTTGCCATGGGTTAGCTGCAGGGGCCGGATCCCAGCTAGCGGTAGTCCTGAGGACTAGTGCACCGTGTCGCTTAGACTTTTACGCCTTGTTGTCAGAAGGACCCTTTCGGCTTGTACCCATACCAAATTCTTCGTAAAAGAATCACAATATACTCGATATTTACGCAGGTGAGTTTCAATTTATAACTGCTTCATCTAAAATTCCAAGTTCACGACAAAGAAAATTGAAGCGCTCTTCGGATAGTGGCTTAGTAAAGAAATCTGCCAGCTGATGATCAGTGTCAATAAATTCTAAGTTAATCGTGCCATTTTGCTGATGATCACGCAAAAAGTGGTGTCTGATTTCAATGTGTTTAGTGCGTGAGTGGCAGACAGGGTTCTTAGTCAAATTGATTGCACTAGTATTGTCACAGAATATAGGAATATGCATGAAAGATAACTTATAGTCCTCAAGGGTTTGCTTCATCCACAGAATTTGTGCACAACAACGCCCAGCTGCTATGTATTCAGCTTCTGTTGTGGATAGTGCAACAGAGTTCTGCTTCTTGCTAAACCAGGAGACTAAAGCTTTTCCTAATAAATGACACGTGCCGCTCATACTTTTACGGTTGACCTTGCATCCAGCGAAGTCAGCATCGGAGTAACCAATAAGATCAAATGATGTTGACTTGGGATACCATAGGCCCACTGTAACCGTACCCTTAAGGTATCTAAAGATACGCTTAACCGCGGTCAAGTGTGAGTCCTTAGGATTAGCTTGATATCTAGCACATAGGCAAACACTGAACATGATATCGGGACGACTAGCAGTTAAATAAAGTAAGCTGCCTATCATACCTCGATACTTACGTTGATCAACAGGTTTGCCACTCTCATCTGGTTCGAGTTTGGTTGAAGTAGCCATTGGCGTGCTGATTGGTTTGATATTGTCAAGATCGAACTTCTTCAGCATGTCCTTGGTGTACTTTGATTGGCAGATGAAAGTTCCATTAGCCAGTTGTTTTACTTGCAGACCAAAAAAATAGTTGAGCTCTCCCATCAAGCTCATCTCAAATTCCGTCTGCATACACTTGGCAAATTCTTGACAAAGAGTTTCATCAGTAGACCCAAAAATAATATCATCAACATAAATCTGAATTAATAGAATGGTGTCTTTGAAAGATTTAATAAATAGTGTAGTATCAATTTTCCCTTTAGAAAAACGTTTCTCAAGCAAGAAACTGCTTAGCCTTTCATACCAAGCTCTGGGGGCTTGTTTAAGGCCATAAAGCGCTTTCTTCAGCTTGAACACGTGGTCGGGAAATTTGTGATTTTCAAAGCCAGGGGGTTGTTTGACATAAACTTCCTCCTTAATAAAGCCATTCAAGAAAGCACTTTTAACATCCATTTGAAATAATTTAAAGTTCTGATGATTGGCAAAAGCACAAAGCATCCGAATGGATTCTAGTCTAGCAACAGGAGCATATGTCTCATCGTAGTCGATACCTTCCTCTTGATTGTATCCTTGAGCTACTAGACGGGCTTTGTTACGTGTGACTGAACCATCTTCATTTACTTTGTTTCTAAAAACCCATTTAGTACCAATTATCGAGTGATTAACCGGTCTAGGAACGAGTTCCCATACTTGGCTTCTCTCGAATTGGTTGAGTTCTTCTTGCATAGCAGAAATCCAAAATTCATCATTAAAAGCTTCAGAAATATTTTTAGGCTCTACTTGTGAAATGAAGGCAGTGCTAGCAACGGAGTCTCTTAGTGATGATCTAGTAGTTACTCCACGTGAAACTTCTCCTATAACTAAATTTTCTGGATGAGAAGGTTTGAAAGAGAATTTCTTAGGCAAACCCTCCAGAGAATTAGTTTCGGTTGAAGTATTCATTGGAGTAGAAGTTGATGGCTCAACGTCATCATCAAGAGTACTTGCTGCACTGTTGTCTTCATCAAAAGTCACATTTGTTGACTCTTCCACAATAAGTGAGCGTTTATTGAAAACTCTATATCCCTTACTCTTGGCGGCATAACCAAGAAAGATACCATCGTCAGCTTTGGCATCAAATTTGCCTAAGTTGTCTTTGGTGTTAAGGATAAAACATCTACAGCCAAAAACTTTAAAATAAGAAACATTGGGGGTTCTCCCAAACCAAAGCTCATAGGGTGTTTTCTTCGTAATGGGACGAATAAGCACCCTATTCAAAATGTGGCATGCTGTACTTACAGCCTCTGCCCAAAAATATTTCGGAAGAGAAAATTTATTCAACATGACTCTAGCCATATCGCCAAGAGTCCTATTCTTTCGCTCCACAACACCATTTTGTTGAGGAGTTCTAGGACAAGAAAATTCATGATCAAAACTATTTGCATTACAAAAACTTTCAAAATCATAATTTACGAATTTGCCTCCATGATCACTTCGGATTCGAGTAATCATGTAGCCTTTTTCGTTTTGAACTTTCTTTACAAAAATTTTGAAAGCAGAAATAGCATCGCTCTTATTAGCGAGAAAGAAAACCCATGTAAATCTCGAAAAATCATCAACAATAACAAATGCATAAAGTTTGTCTCCAAGGCTAGCTATTCTACTAGGACCAAATAAATCCATATGAAGTAGTTGCAAGGGTCTAGTAGTACTTACAGAGTTGATAGAATGAAATGAGGATTTAGTTGCCTTGTTTAGTTCACATTCGGCACATACCGTGTCCTTTTTGAACGTAATGTCAGGCAATCCTCTCACTAGCTTCTTGGTAGAAAGCCTGGATATAGCATCCATGTTGGCATGACCAAGACGCTGGTGCCAAAGTAGTCGTTCGTCTTTATGGGCATATAGACATCTACCTGCATTGTTAGTATTTATAGAAAAGATAAAAAATATAGATGTTGTCCTCTCTTTTCCCTTCAAAAGCAATGTCTCCTGTTGACCTATCATAGATGTAGCAACTGTTTTGTCCAAAGTTAATATCATATCCATGATCAGCAAGATGACTAATGCTGAGCAGGTTATGCTTTAACTCGGTCACTAGGCAGACACCCTTTATTACAAGAGAAGGAGGATGACCAATGATACCATTACCTATAATGTGCCCTTTGAGATTGTTACCGAAGGATACATATCCTTCTCTCTTCATCGATAGTGATGCAAAAAGATTTGCGTCTCCCGTCATATGTCGCGAGCATCCACTATCGAGAATCCACTTACTTTCAGTTGAGGAGGGAAGGTCCACCTACATCAAGAGTAGATGTGACCTTTGGTACCCGAGTTCTTGAGGGTCCTGAAAAGTTAGTCTTTGGGAACCAAGCATATATCCTTTTATCTACAAGTCTTCTAACTCTGCACTGTGGTGAGATGTGTCCATGTAATCCACAATAAGTACAGATAGCATTCTTATTTATACTAGGAGCATGAGAATAATATCTATAAGCAACAGGATGAGGATGGACATGATGTGAAGAGTTAGCATGGTGAAGATGATTATGCATGGAATAAGTGGCATGTTGATGGTGTCTATGAGGCATAGAATGATGGTATTGTCTATGATGTGTGACATGCTGATATTGTCTAGATGGCATGGCATGATGATTTTGTCTATATGGTATATGAGAACCTTGTCTATATGGCATTGCATGATGATTTTGTCTATATGGCATGGCATGATGATTTTTATGTGTGGAGTGATGTTGATTGTGTCTTTGTGCATGATGAGTGTGTACTGAGTGAGAATTGTTCTTACATGCACGTGGTTTGTGAAAGTTTGTGTATATAAATGCATGGTTATGTGCTGCATGAGAATGACGTGATTGACTAGCATGAGTGGTATTGTGCCCATGTGATTGGGTTTGAGGTTGGACAACCTGTTTACCCAATTTGGTTTCTAATCTTTTAGAAACAGCTTGCAGTTCATCAACCTTAATATTTAAGCCATAAATCTTAGTCATGGAAATCTTGTGTCTACTCTTTTCTTCAGCAAGCAACGTGTTGAGAGTAGTGATTTCTTGAGTTTGTTGCTCAATACGTGCTTCAGCATCATGTAAGCTTAATTTAAGCTTGGATACTTCATCAGTGTTATTTGTGGGTGATATGTTTCTAACATTATCAAGAAGTAAAGAAATTCTTTGTATCTCATCTTCTAGACTTTTGATTTTGTCCTTGGCATGTTTATATTTACCGATGACCTTTTTATGATCATCGAATAAATCAGTGAAAGCATCGCCAAGTTCATCAAAAGAGAAGTCATCCAGAGTTTCGTTAGATACCTTGTTGGAAGTTGCCATCAGACACACATTTGCTGTATCTTGAGGAGAGTCCTTTTCTTCCTCAGAGTCACTCGCTTCACTTTCATGCCAGATGCCTGTGTTGGCATATTTCTTTGATGAGTTCCTTTTGTATGGCTTCTCATAGTGGTTGCTCTTCTTCAGGAATGGGCAGTCTTTTCGGACATGTCCAGTTTTCTTGCAACCATAACAAGTTGGTTCCTCTTCATCGTTTTCTTGAGATTCCTTCTTCCTTCGATTGAAGCGAAGGAATTTCCTGAAGTTGCGAACCATGAGAGCTTGGTCTTCATCATCCGAGTTATCTTCTTCGGTCTCATCATGATTAGCTCTTCGTTGATGAGCTTTGAGTGCGATCTCCCTGGTCTTCGGAGCAGGCTCTTCGAAGTCCTTGAGGTCAAGCTCGTGAGTCATAAGCTTACCCATCAAGGTCTCCATTGACATTGTTGTGAGATCGTTTCCTTCTATGATGGATGTCACCTTAGGATTCCAAATCCTTGGTAGCCCTCTGAGCAGCTTACGAATCTTCTCGTGGTTTGAGTACTGCTTTCCAAGCGAAGATAGAGGATTGATGATGTCGAGGAATCTTGTGATCATTTGAGTGATCGTCTCACTTGGCTTCATCTTGAAGGCTTCGTATTCTTGAGTGAGATGACTAATTTTGGATTCCTTGACCTGTGTGGTTCCTTCATGCGTCACTTCTAGAAGTCTCCATACTTCATGAGCAGTGGTGCATGTAGAGACCCTGTTGAACTCATTCCTGTCTATGGCACAGAATAAAGCATTAATAGCCCTAGCATCTAGACTTGCCTGTTTCTTCTCCTCGACAGAATATTTGTCGTGTGGTTTCTCAATGAGGTCACCATCGACAACTATTCTGGCGGGCTTTTTGTAACCGTCAGTGACGACAGTCCACAGGTCAAAGTCTAGAGATTTAAGATAGAAGCTCATCCTTGTTTTCCAATATGTGTAGTTAGTCCTATCAAATAGGGGAGGCCTATGAGTGGACTGACCTTCACCATGATTAGAAATCAAGGATTGTGTGGTTGCCATGGATCAGCTCTTAGGATGTTAGTCCTTATAAAGAGAACAGAGCTCTGATACCAATTGAAGAACAGTTTGGCAACTCTAGAGGGGGGTGAATAGAGTTTATATAGAAAAATAGCCAATTAAAAATAACTCTTTCACCAATAATAAAAAATCAGAGTAAAGTGCGGAAAATAAATGAAGAGCAGAAGAGCATACGCAAACATAACGATTTTAACCTGGTTTCCCTCGTGGAGGACTAGTCCAGGCCTGAGAACTCTAGCTCAGGATTAAATCCACTATTTGTGAAATAGTAGCTTACAATCCGTGCCTTTTCTTCAGAAGAGCACGTCAACTTCTAACAGAGGATCGCAGTGGCAATTTGCTTGGAATTGTCCAAGCGACTTCTTCACTCTTGCACAAGAATCCTAACTGAGAGATGCTGAGCACTCGAGACTTAGGAGGCTTGTGGCTAGTAGATAGGAAGGGTATGGCTTATTGAGCTTGTAGGAGAGAAGAGAAGAGAAGATTGAGTGAATTGAAATGAGAGAATTCATGCCCTATTTATAGTGTTTTTAGAGGCAGAATTCGGCCAGAATTCGGGTAGGAAAATTCAAAAATTTGGCCGTTGGACAGCTAGCAACCAGCTAACCCTAAAATTAGGGTTCCTGATTTCTAGGGGACAGAGTTCGGCCCGAACTCTGTGTGGAGGCAGAGTTCGGCCCGAACTCTGTCTCCAGAGCACAGAGTGGTCCTAAGTGGGACTTGTGGGCAATTTTTGTTTTGGTGGAGCTTGGGATTTTGGGTAGGCTTATAGACTAAGTTCCAAGAGCTCAGCATAACTCAGAGTACATACTTCTAGACTCAATAAAATGTAAAAGTACAGACTCGAAAATACACTGAGAGTCGGAAACTGAGCTGTTGTCTGTCCTGAACTGAATGCAGACGTCGTGTGTCGTATTGAATTTATACAGATATTATTTAGTCAATGTAGTCAATATTTGGTTGACTGTGACTTTGTGTCAACATGTATTCCCCGAGGAGTTGCCAGGACTGCCGCCTGACCGAGACATTGAGTTTTCTATTGAGCTTATTCCAGGAGCCGAGCCTATTTCATCTCGAGTTTATCGGTTAGCGCCCAAGGAGTTGGTAGAGATGAAGACGCAGATTGATGACTTATTGGAGAAGGGCTTTATTCGTGCCAGTGTGTCACCATGGTGAGCACCCATTCTTTTTATGCCTAATAAAGACGGGACCGTGCACATGTGCATCGACTACAGAGCATTGAATACAGTGACAGTAAAGAACAAGTACCCATTGTCGCGTATAGACGATCTATTTGATCAACTGAGTGGAGCAAAAGTATTCTCCAAGATCGACTTACGATCAAGCTATCACCAATTGAAGGTTCGGAAGGAAGATATTGCGAAGACGGATTTTCGATCAAGGTATGGACACTACGAGTTCTTGGCCATGCCTTTCGGTTTGACCAATGCTCCCGCAGTTTTCATGAATTTAATGAACAAGATCTTTCACCAGTATTTGGACAAATTTGTAGTAGTCTTTATAGATGATATCTTGATTTACTCCAAGAGTCAAGAGGAGCATGAGCAGCATCTACAAATAATTTTAGGAACATTGAGGAATGAGCGGCTCTTTGTGAAGCTTAGCAAGTATGATTTCTTTCTCAAGGAGGTATCATTTCTTGGCCATGTTGTTACGGGTGATGGTATATCAGTGGATCCAGAGAAGATCAGAGCAGTCGAATCCTTGTCCGCTCCCACATCAGCTTCGGAGGTGAGAAGTTTCCTCGGACTTGCAGGTTACTACCGAAGGTTCGTAGAATATTTCTCTCGAATAGCGGGACCCATGACTAGATTAACTTGCAAGGATCAGGAGTTTGTATGGACAGATGAGTGTCAAGCCGCCTTCGACGAGTTGAAGAAGCGATTGACCACAGCACCGATCTTGACACTACCATCGGGCCCGGGAGGATTTATGATCTACAGTGATGCATCCAAGAAAGGATTAGGATGCGTATTGATGCAGCACAGTCGTGTAGTAGCATATGCATCGCGACAGTTGAGGGTGCACGAGAAGAATTATCCGACCCATGATCTAGAGCTTGCAGCGGTTATTTTTGCTTTGAAGTTATGGAGACACTACTTGTACGACGAGAAGGTTGATATATATACTGATCATAAGAGCCTCAAGTACGTGTTCACACAGAAGGAGTTGAATATGCGACAGCGACGTTAGTTGGAGTTGATGAAGGATTATGAGATCGAGCTACATTACCATCCGGGCAAGGCTAATATCATGGCAGACGCATTAAGCCATAAGCCCATGGCTCACTTTTTGAGTACACAGAAGGAGTTGATTAGAGACTTGGAGCAGCTTGGTATTGAGGTAGTATTGCCTGGAGCCGATAGCGTATTAGCCAACCTCCAAGTGCAATCATCATTGGTAGAGCGCATCAAGGCAGCATTGCCTACTGATGCTAGATTTCAGCGGCTTAGAGCGAGGACGAAAGCAGGGAAGCAGACGGGATTGAGGATTCATTCTGATGGGACATTGCGATGTGGTGATCGTATTTATGTTCCTAATGGAGAGCTACGACAGGAGCTGATGGCAGAGGCTCACAGTTCGACTTACTCTATTCATCCCGGAGGAAGCAAGATGTACCGCGACTTACGACAGTATTATTGGTGGCACGGAATGAGGCGAGAGATAGCTCGTTTTGTCTCCAAGTGCTTAGTATGTCAACAAGTGAAGGCGGAGCACCAGAGGACGGCCGGTTTATTGCAGCCGCTACCCATTCCCGAGTAGAAGTGAAAGCACATTACTATGGATTTCATCATGAGTTTTCCTCGCAGTCCTAGAGGACGTGATACAGTGTGGGTGATTGTTGATGGACTTACGAAGTCAGCCCATTTCTTACCTTTTAGAATGGGCCAGTCGACAGAGGTATTGGCAGAGATGTATATGGAGCAGATTGTAAGATTGCATGGTGTGCCTGTTAGTATTGTGTCGGACCGTGACTCGAGATTTACCTCACACTTTTGGAGGAGCATACAAGAGAGTTTGGGCACCCGATTGAAGTTTAGCACATCATACCATCCGCAGACAGACGGCCAGTCGGAGCGTACCATTCAGATGCTAGAGGATATATTGAGAGCGTGCATGCTTGACTTTGGCAGTTCATGGGAGGACCATCTGCATCTTGTTGAGTTTTCCTACAACAATAGCTATCAAGCGAGTATTTAGATGGCTCCGTTTGAAGCGTTGTATGGTAGGAAGTGTCGGTCTCCTGTTTGTTGGAGCGATATAGAAGAGCGACAGCTATTGGGTCCCGAGTTAGTCTTGAGCACAGTGGAGACAGTGAAGAAGATCCAAGGCCACCTGCGAGCAGCGCAGGATCGTCAGAAGCAGTGGGCAGATAATCGTCGTCGACCCTTGGAGTTCAAAGAGGGCGACCATGTGTTCTTGAAGATATCCCCCACGAGAGGCACGATTCGATTCGGAGGACGTGGCAAGTTGAGTCCAAGGTACATCGGGCCGTTCGATGTCTTGGAGCGTGTTGGAGAGGTCGCCTACAGATTGGCGTTGCCACCGTCGCTAGAGGGAGTACCTGACGTATTCCATGTATCTCAGCTGAGGAGGTACGTGGCAGACAGCAATCATGTGCTTGATCACTCCGAGATCACAGTTGGACCGAGTTTTTCGTACGAAGAGCAACCAGTAGGTATCCTCGATCGTCGAGTGAAGGTGTTGCGGAATCAATCTATTCCATTGGTTCGCACGGCATGGAAACATCACTCGCCAGGGGAGTCTACTTGGGAGCGCGAGGACGACATCCGAAATTGCTACCCGCAATTGTTCGAAGACAAAGGTATGTCTTGCGTTGAAGCTTTTTAATTATTATCAATTCCCTTGCATTGCATTTGATCCCCCGACCTTAGTTTAATTTCGAGGACGAAATTTTCTTTAAGTTAGGTAGGATGTAAAACCCTATTAATTTCTAATTATTTTAGTGCTTTAAAAATTATTTTTCTATATTATTTAGAATTTACTTGGTATATGTACGTAATATATATATATATATATATATATATATATATATATATATATATATATATATAGTTATTAGAAAAAAAAGGGGCCCGGCCCCACACCAGCAAAGGGGCGGGCAGGCTGTCATTACAGCCTTGGTAGTGAGAGTTATACTCGGTTAAAAAAAAAAAAAAGATGACACTGTAGCAATTTGCTACAGTGCCTATCCCGAACCCGAGCCTGGGGCTCTCGGCGGAAAGGGAATAAAAACGTGAGTAGGAAGATTTGAATTCCCATCAAATCTTCATCCTAAATTCTTGGAAAAATTTCCATAAATCCTTTAGGGAGTTCTCCACCACATAGACTCAAAATCTAAGCCAAAAACAACTCGGATTTATCCTAAATTAGGATTTAAACGCCCTATAAAACCTTACGGAAATAGGGTTCGGAAGAGAATTTCACCTATCGATATTCATCCACAAACCGAACATCGACTCCCTGGACCTTCGCCATCCTTCACCTGGGCCACCTCTCCGTTGCGCCTGCCCCGACCACCGTGAGAGCCGCCGCCAGCAAGGGGAGCAGCCCCGACGACCGTCCAGCGGCAGCAGCCACGCTGCCTGACCCCAACTTCGTACCCGACTCCCGTACCGCACGCTCCACCGTTTCGTGTTCCGTCTTCTCAGGTACAAAGACCATCTATATGGCTGTATGTCTCTTCAAACACTTCGATTTTAGATGCTTCGTATTTTTCCAGAAATCGAAGCAAAAACTGGCGTTCGATTAGTCAAAAACCGAGCAGATTTCATACTTGAACACTCTACTTTGGAAGGCGAAAACTTGCCAATCCAAGAACAGTTTCTAAAATCCATCTAAACAATTTTGTTAACAACATATAGGGCTGTGCAATCGAGTTCGTACTTTTGAATTTTCTGGTCTGTGCAGGAAGTTACGAGTCTTAAAAAATCCATAAAAACCTAACTATTCTGTTTCTAAATTTCAGAAAATTTCCCTGATACGACGTGCGCCCCGACAAACCGGGCGACGTGGTCGTGCGCTATACGCATCGAAAGGCGCGTATGGACGTTTCTGACATGTGGGAACTGACGAAACTCAGTTTCGTCGCGTGTGTGCGACGAAATCAACGCGTATCCGTCGAGATACCCCCGTATCGGCGTTTTGCACACTTGCCTATAACTTCGTGTACAGTCGTCGAATCGAGACAAAAATTGTGCCAACAGGTCCGAATCAAAATTCTGGTCCTGTGTACCAAGTTTGATTTGATTCTGAGAAGGTCGAATCGGAATCCCTTTTTTGGCGGGTCCGCGACCGACTCAAACGAGCGATTTTGTGCACGACTCATCGGAATCCAAAACTGCACATACTATTGAGTTCCTCTCCTCAAACTAAATCCGTAAACATGTAGTTTAACGACTTTAGAGACCATAGACTTTGGCACATATTTCGGTACAAAACGGGTCTAACGGCGGACATCGTTTTGACCCAAAATTATGATTTTGCCCCTGTTCCAGAATTAAACTTTTGGACATGCATTTCCTAGGTATATCTTCTTCACCGAGATCATTTTTGATGTTTGTTCCAGCGTTTGGAGTCATCTGTGATTTGTGAGGTTTGGTGCTGACACTTGCTACTCTTGGATTGCCCTTCTCGCACCGCAGGCAAGTATACCTTGCCATAGATTCTGATTGTGCTCATTTATTTTCAGTATATTTTACTATTTCATATTTCTTTCTCTTATTTGTCATTTTATTCTATTAGGCGTCCAAGTCACACTTGGGTGCAAACGGCTACATTTAGTCGTTATATGTATTTATGTCTTTATTTGCATGCCGACCTTGTGTCAGTTGACTACCCTATGAGTATGTAGGATATTTTCATATCCCCTATGGCCTTGACACATGTGTATCACGTGATGAGTGAGTTATATAGGACACGGACCTGCGTACTCGACTGGCCATCGATACGTACAGGACGTGCGACGGTTAGGAGGTAACTGCTACTAGTGTATTGAGTTAGAAGTCGTAGCAGTTGCCAACTGGACAGGCTGTGAATACATCTTGGACAGGAGCAGTTGGGGGAGGGGACAGCTACTAGCGTAGGGGCTACATTTATTTTTACACACTTTGGGGCCGAGAGTGACTCGTACCAGTACTACTTTCTGTCCCGGCCGATAGCGTCTCAGATGAGCGCTACTTACTACCACTCTTATTACTCTGCTGATCCTACAGCCCCTGCGTAGAACGTTGTCCTCAAAGTGCATCTCACATAGACGGTTAGGAGATCCTGTAGAGTCATAGTTGCTTATTTTTACACATTCAGTTACTTGGCGTGTTTTCTGTATCTTGTTACGTCCCTCTAAGGACCTGGTGATCTCTCCGAGATTAAACGAACAGGACTATCCTGAGGAGTATGGTGCAGCATTGGATCCAGCATACATCGGTGACGAGGCATCTCCTGCCCATACTTAGTTTTATTCTTTATTATCTGAGACTATGTACTGGACATCTTTTATTATCTTTCTTGCTGTTTGAGGAGGTCAAACTCCATTTAGTTGAGACTATTTTTCCATAGCTGTTTGGGTGGAAATGTCTACCCGGCTATATTTTGATGTCATCATTTATCTTATTTAGTGGACTTATTATATTCTCTGTGTTGAGCTGTGGATGAGATTTAGTTATATTATTATGGCTTATCATGTATTATTATTACAGCTTATGTACCAATACGGGGATTACCATATATTGGTGTATTCTTCGTATAAGTACAGCTGGCATGTCTACGTACTTAGTCCTACGTATTTTAGGACTGGGGCGTTACACTTGTCCTCCCGCGCATGACCCAAGAAGAGATAAGGCATCCACTTGGTGGTATAACAAGTACCCGCAGTGGCACTTTTGTAGTAGAGCGAGCAGATCTAATAGTGACATAGTAATTCTTTGAAAACTGCGATCATCTGAGGGTTCTCCTCTGCCATAGCATCAAATTCATCATTTGTGGGCACATACTCTTCATATGGATTATCGCCCATTGGTAGGTGAGAGAGATATTCCATCTCAAGAAGAGCAAATCCTATTTCTTTATGGGAGTCATGAAAGTCCCAGTGCTTTCATTGTACCTCTCTACTAGAGCCAAGAATATATGAGCATTCGGGCGAATGCCATATACTGTAGTCCAAATGGCATTGTAGAGGCCCAGATCGAGGAGCTTGTCCTTGAATTGATCCAAAATCCAAATAGGCAAACTGCTCCAACGCTTCATCTCCGGATTAACCAGACCTGTCATACGCATAGCGCGGTCTGGATATCTTCCTTCAGCTTTTGCAAATGTATTTGCAAAAATGGGTATTCTGACCGGAAGGAGCAGGGAAGAATCCTCGGGAGGGATACAACTCGGCTTCAAACCTCTTAAATGTGTACTGTACTTTTCAGAGGTACTGTAAAAGAGGTCCCTATTCTTCGGACCTAGTTTGTAACAGATTTTACCGACTCTTGCCTGCTGAATGGAAGTCAGATCCCATGACATTCTTCTGGGATAGCTGGCAAAAGTATATTGGGATAACGTCATAGACCTTGATATTTCCGTAAGGTATATGACTTTATCCTCCTTTGTAAAAATTCTCTGTTATTTTCTTGTCTTCAGCTGGGAAGCCTTTTTGATGGCATCTCCAAAACGAAAGGCAGGTTTCTTGCGGACCACAGTATCCAAACTTTCAAGAGCTTCTCCGTTCATTAATTTCAGCAGGGTTTGATTCTCTTGGGCAATAAGGAGGGTTCTTCGTGCTTTAGGACCGTCGTACCGAGGGAATGTAACATGAGACAAATTCTTCTTGTACTCTGGGACATTGAATGCTGAAGCAAATCTTTCAGCATTAGGGTCTTCCCTAAGATCAACTGTAAAGAAATACATGAACAAAAATTAGAAGCAACAAGAGTGTGCAACTTTATAAAAAGCAAAACAATTAAGTTGTACAAACTATTAAGTTGCACAAATATCCTAGGTTGCACCAACAATTAAGTTGCGCAACATCCTGAGTTGTGCGACATTCTGAGTTGTGCAACATCGTAAGTTGTGCCAACAAATAAGTTGTGTGACATTCTGAGTTGCGCAACAACCTGAGCTGCGCCACATAGTGTGTTGTACGAAACTTAAGTTGCGCAACATCTCAGGTTGCGCCATACACTGAATTGCCCCTCAACTTAGTTATGCAATATTTTGATTGCGTAAAAAACTAAGTTGCGCAACAGCATGCAAAACACGGTTCGTAAGAATGAACAGTGTTCAAAAAAGCAACCACACCCTAAGAAGGGGTGGCACAAAGTTTATGATGCGCCACACTCTAAAAAGAGGGGCGCAAGTCAATTAGTGATGAAATCATCGTCCATAGGTCGAATTTGTTCGTCCTTAATCACCTTCCAGTGCTGGGTTGGCTGTCTCTCGTCGAGAAGAAGGTGGCGCATACTGAGGCACGCGAGTCGACAGAGCATATGTCAATGGGGCGGCGACGCCCTTTCCTTTGTTGGCGACGGTCTTCTTGGGGGCCATGTCGTCAAGAGAATAATCAGAGAAGAAGGTCGCAAGGATTCAAAGAAGATTAGAAGCAAATGTAAAGAGTTACAATGGGGTAATCAGGGGTTATTTATAGCCTAAAAAGACAGAATCCTAACAGTCGCCTTAAGTTGCGCATCAAAAATCGTAACAACTTATGACAGACTGTGCGAGATAGGCGCAACTTTACTCAGTCGTTGTCATGATTCAAAGTATTTCGAAGTTTTGTAAAATTTTAAAATTCAAAAACATTGAAGGGGGTCTTATAGAGCCTAAAAATCAAGTTTCGCCATATTTTTACTACCCAGCAATCAAGTTGCTCCCCAGAAATCAAGTTGCGCCACTATTTTGAAACTTAAAGATCAAACTACGCCACTGATTAGGTTGCGCCTGACAACATACTGCGTCCAAATCATATTACGCCCGAGCCTACGTGGCGTCTGACATTAATTACCATCATTGCCTGACAGCACTGACAGTTGACAGCACGATAAACGAAGAAAATCTCTTCGAATCCCTCAAAACGTGCAGCTCGAGAAGATTTGGTTGACAGCTATCATGCACATCCTGTAAGTTGCGTTTAGGCACAATCCGAATAGATTCCCGGCACACTATGTGAGTTGTGCCTAGGCACAATCTGAATAAATTCTCCTCATACATTCAACTTCTGCCACGTGCCTATGCAATGAGTTGTGCTTAGGCACAACCCAATCAGCCGCAGATTGACTTGTGGACTGAAGCTCACGCAACCTGATAAAGTTGAGACAACTTACATTCTAAAACATGATAGCATGGCACACATACCACTAATCTCTCAAAATGTGTCCACTACTCTGTACACGACCATGCGCATCTCAATCACATGATGCCACGCGTCTAAATATAGTTAGTACACGATTGTGTAACTGAATGGAAGTTGGCGCAACATAAGGTTGACGCAATCCAAAGTGGCACAATTCAGCCTCGTACACATCAGAATAACTGCTAAAATAGTTATTTCCAGAACTCTATAAATACAGTTTCCAATCATTACCAAAGCATCACAGAAATCAGAAATTCTTGTAAAATTGCTGCTGCATTCTCCAGAGGCTATAGTCTTCAAGTTCACATCGTCCAAAGGATAAAGTAATCATCTTCTGATCAGATTCCTACAGTTGTACTTCTCCAGAAATCAATTGTACTTTTGTACACTTTTCTTAGTTTGTAATCAAACATTTTGTTTTTGCAAACAAGGGCCACGCGAAGTGAGGGGATCTGGGTCTCCAATGGAAGAACTGCCTTGCTCCCGTAAACCAGAGAGAATGGTGTATTTCCTGTAGCCATTCGAATTGTAGTACGATACGCCCATAAACATTCGCCCAGCTTTTTATTCTAGTTACGCTTGTTTGAAGACACAAACTTTTTGAGAAGCTTGATTATGGTCTTGTTAAAAGCTTCAGCCAGACCATTAGTCGATGGGTTGTATGTTGTTGAAGCCACATTCTGGATCGGATTCTTGTCACAGAATCGATAGAAATCATGGCTTGCAAACTGCAGACCATTGTCATGAATGATCCTCCGGGACAGTCCAAAACGATAGATGACGTGATATTTTATAAAACTAATCACGTTTGATGTCTTTACCTCTGCCAGCAGAACAGCTTCCGTCCATTTGGAGAAGTAGTAAGTGATTGCAAGTATCAACCGGTGTCCTCTAGACGACGACGGGGTGATTGGGCCAATGATGTCCATTCCCCATGCTTCAAATGGCTAAGAGGCCATTATTGGGTGCAAGAACTCGGATGGCAGATGTATGAAGTTTGCGTGGATCTAACAAGCCTTACACTTCTTTGCATAATCGACAGCGTCTGCTACCATCGTAGGACAGTAATAGCCCATCCGATGGAGACGGTCTTGCAACTTCGGGCCAGGTTGGTGAGCCCCACAAATGCCATCATGAGCCAAGCGTAGGGCTTCCTTGGCTTCTGTTTTTGACAAGCATCTTAACAGTAGCCCAACGTCGGATCATCGATATAACATTTTTGTTTCTGTGTCATAAAAGAATCTGAGAGAACGCCTTCTGATTGAAGTTGCTTCTTTCACATTCTTAGGCAGGATTCTGTAGACTGCATAATCGATGCACGGGAGTCTCCAGTCTTGCACGTCATTGGTTATCTGGGCGGAGTAACTCATACCCAGTTGAAGGTTGTTTTTAGGACAGACCAGCTCATGGCCTATCACGTCGACTAGATGATGAGCATGATTTGGAAACGCCAAAGAAGCGGCGAGGCCTACTAGGGCATCGGCTTCAATATTTTGAAGCCTAGGTACATGCTTTATAAAGAACCCTTCCAAGTTTGCAATGATGGCAATTGCTGTCTGATAATAAGGAATCAGGTCCTCGTTGCGAACCTCGTATGAGCCTCGGATTTGATTAACAATCAACTGCGAGTCGCCATATGCTTCTAGGTATTCGACCCCCACCTCTTTTGCGAGTTGGAAGTCGATGACCAGAGCATTATATTAACTACATTATTTGAACAGGGTTCAGTGAGAGAGTATGCCCGATTGACCACCAAACTAGAGGAAGAAATTAATACTATCCCGACTCCAGCAACAAAATTACCTTGGGGCCCCGTCTTTGAAGCGCCGTCGAAGAACATTCACCAAATATCATCATGTGAAGTCATGTTTGAGTTAACGACTTTGTCTGGGATTTTTTCATAGATTCTGGTTATTCTGAGCCTGGATGGGCTGCTAGGAAGTCGGCCAAGGCTTGACCTTTGATAGCCTTTTGTGGAACGAAAACCATGTCATAGGGGGATAATAGTATCGCCCAGGTGGCTTGACGAGAACATAGTACGCCTGGCTTAGTCATAAGAACCCTGAGGGGGTTAACTCGTGAGACAACATGGATGGTCTGCCCTGTTACATAGTTTCATGTTTTCTGAATAGCGAACACCATGGCAAGGCATTCCTTCTCCACGACAGTGTACCTATGCTCCGGCCCCACCATCATTCGGCTGAGATAGTAGATGGCTTGTTCGTGCCCCGCATCATTGTTTTGTGCTAGCAAGGCTGCGAGGGAGTGTTCCATTGCCCGTACATAGAGCAGGAAGGGCTTTTTGGTGATCGAGGCTACCAGAATCGGCAGATTCGACAAGTATTCCTTAATGTCATCAAAGGCGCGTTGACATTCCTTATTCTATACGAAAGAGATGCCTTTCTTCATGAGTTGTGTGAAGGGTTGACATCGCCCAGAGAGGTTAGATATGAACCTCTTGATGTAGGCTAGTCTTCCCTGAAGGCCGCGGAGTTCGCGGAGGTTCCTCGGTGGACTCATCTCTAGGATTGCTTTTGTCTTATCGGGGTCTATGTGAATACACCAAAAAGTAATGAAAAAGCTCAAGAACTTCTCGCTGGACACGCCTAGGAAAGACTTGGTGGGATTCATCTTCAGATTGTATGCTCGCATAAGGTCGAACACTGTCCTCAAATCGTGTAAGTGATCATCCTTGGAGCAGCTTTTAACGGCGATGTCGTCAATGTAATACTCTACCGTCTTGCAAAAGTGATCTCTGAAGATAACACTCATAGCTCGTTGATATGTAGCTCCGACATTCTTTAGGTCGAAGGGCATGACTGTGTAACAATACACGCCGATCGGTGTTCGAAATGACGTATGCTTCTCATCATCAGGACATATTTTAATTTGATTGTATCCTAAAAAGCCATCCATAAAGGACATACGCTCGAAGCTACACGTATTATCGATCATTATGTCGGTGATTGGAAGAGGGAATTCATCCTTAGGACATGCCGCATTCAGATTACGAAAGTCGATGCAGATTCAGATCTTTCCGTTCTTCTTAATGACTGGTACTATATTAGCTACCCAGTCCGGATGAATATTGAGCTTATGAAGTACTATCTCGGGATTTAGCCCTGGCATGTCTTCGTAGCTCCAAGCGAAGATGTCGATATATTCTCTGACGAGTTGTAAAAGTGACTCCCGTTCGTCATCCATCAGGCTTTTACTGACGAAGATTGGCTTTGGAGAGGATTCGTCGCCGAGGTCAACTTGCATGACTTCGTCTTCAGTGGGAGGGTCTCGTTGTTCAAAGCGCTTTTCCTATTGTACATCCAGTTGTTGGGCCTATGGATCCAATTCAAGAGGTTCAAGTATATCTTTGTCTTCCTCTTCAATGTCAGCGGATGCCATATTGACAGATAATGTCTGCCTGAATATGTTCCCTATGGTATTATCGGAATCATATGTAGGCGATTCGGATGAGTGAGAATGCCACTCGCATTCCTTATCGGAACGCTCGGGCTTTGTTGCTGGTGTAAGATAACCGAGTCCGTGTCTGGACTTGCTGTAATAATCTAGAGGTTTTCCAACCGGGGATGACAGCTGCAGAGACGACTGCTGGCCGTTGTCGTAATTCAGACCTGGGGTAGTCTCTGTGTCGTACCCCTGCTTTTGCATGAAGTACTTGGCTTGGGGACTATACAGGTAGAGCGGCAATCTTCCAGTATCGAGTTCGAGATCGAACTATTCTGGCATAAAAGGTTGAGGACCTTCTTTTCGGCTGAAGATGATCGCGTGATCCCCTTCTCTTCTGCCTGGGACTAGGAAGTAGGCACCTCTAATGGGAGTAAGTCGGTTTGCGGTATGGACGAATGTCACTTGTATGTGCGGGTTAATGTTCAGACCGTGCTTTATAGCATATATCAGGTTGCACTCAGGGTAGTTCAAAGGTAGCCTCTTATTGATGAAATAAGGAATTTCGTCTATAGGAATATATCATCAGGAGAGGGACTATCCACCTGTGCAACAAGATACTTCACAAGTTCTGTCTCTTCAACTACCCCCTGCGTGATCAGAGGTTGGGACGCTGTCTTGGGCAGCTTGACCACCAAAGGTTCTGCTTGCGGCATCGGCTCGTCTTAGGGAGACGGATAACCATCGGCTTGACAGAGGACTTTGCATCATCCGATTGCCTTGATTGGATTTTGGTAATCGGATCACCATCGGCGCCATAGAGGGCCTCGCATCTTTCGATCGCCTCTGATTGGATTTTGGCAATCGGATCACCATCGACTCCATGATGGGCTTTAGCTCCTGGTTGGACCTCGGGGGTCTGATGACCATTGGTTCCAACTGCGCAGCTGGGGTGGGGGAATCGAGCACCTCTTTATGCAAAGTTACGACAAGGGGTGCGGCTTTGCTCGGTTTACGGGCCTGGAGATGGATTTTCAGAGGTTCCTCTGACCCTATTATGGCCTCCAGTTCGTCAGTTATATTCTTCTTGGATTCTTCATATAGACAAGCCTCCGAAGAATAGTAAGACTCATCCCCTTTGAAGGGATCGATGTCGACGAATTTCGTCCTCACGAAGCCGTACTTACTAACATACTTGAAGCACTGGTGGAGTGTGGACGGCACAATCATATAGTCATGTATCCACGGATGCCCCAAGAGGATATTGTAGGACATATCTGCGTCTATGACGTAGCAGGTAACCTCCGTCTTCAGGTCGCCAATCTGATATTTCTAGCGGATCTTTTCCTGGAGATAGCTCCTTCCCGAGTTAAAACTGCTAATGGCAGTATTGGTCGCTGTTAGCCGGTGCATAGGGATGCTGAGGAGTTGAAGCAAGCTTTTTAGGATAATGCTTATTGACGAGCCTGGATCGATGTGCATCTGATCTACCTTGATGTCACCTATGTATCTAGTGTAGTACAAGGGACGATCATGTAAGTTGGTCTTGATTAACATGTCCTGTGGGGTGAACACGATGTTGGGCATTGCGTCTGCACAAATACTGCCCTGGAGATTTGTTGACACATCCTCCCCTGTAGGCTTGACCTGGGCTAAGTAGGCTTCAGCATTCTAGAGTGCTTCGCTCATTGCGATACAAAGATCCTTGGAGAGCCTTAGGACTCATATAACGACAACTTCACCGGCGTATTAGCCAGTTGTGCTAGTATGTCAAAGTTGTAAGGTCTTTCCAGCCCCTGAGGTGCATCCTTACGGAGCGGCTTGTCGAAGCGGGTTTCCTTCGGCTTGGACCTATCTGCCGATGGAGGCTGAGATGGCCCCGGAACATCGATAGAAGGCAGCATTGTCGGCTGAGGATCCTCGACAGAATTACCCAGAGTGGGCTAGAATTGTGCGCCAGACCGGGTAACAATGGCCACCGCCTTCTCAGCTTCGGCTGAGATTGTATGGCAGGATCTAGACTTCTTGTCCTTCTTTTTGTTGGTTAAAGATGGCACCGCCTGTGTAACTTCGGGCACTAAATCTGGGTGCACCCACATGACCTCTCCTCGTGACGTGGTGAGAGGCACCAACTCAGTCGTCTGGTCCCAGACAGGTGGAAGATTAGCAACCTCCACCGTTGCTCGGGGGATATGTACTACCCCGTCTTGAGTTTTTGTCAGGGGAAGTCACCGAACTGAACTGATACCATATTCGCAGCCACGGTAACCTCTTCGAAATCTAGGGACAGAGCTTTGGAGTCGATAAGATTCTGGATGTATCGCTTTAATTGGAAGCAGTCATGAGTGAAATAATGGACATAGCGGCAGAAGTGGCAATATTTTGGGTCCTCCATCTCTGCCGTTCGAGGCTCGCGCCTTGGTGGAGGGAGTTGGATCCTATCCCCTTATAAGAGCATGTCGAAGATAGGCTTGACATGACTATCTTCAAATGAGTAATTCACCTTGGGCCACTGAGCTTCTGCGTGCTTCTATTCAGGCTTTTTGGTCGTACCAGCGACCATGGCCTGTTTGCCTTTGGTGTTCCTGTTATTAGTGGTGCCATCACCGTTGTTGTTTTTGGAGGTGGTTCCGGGATGTTTGCCTTTGTCCTATCCATCTGGGATGTATAATCCCAGCTGGCAAGCCTTCTTTAACTTTGCCTCCGTATTGGTAGCGCTTATGATGAAGGTCGTCCAATCCGTGAACTGATCTTCATCCATCCAAAGGCTGATTGTAGGGAGCAACTTCTTCTGGCAGATTTCAATAAAGGAGCTTTCGAGATTGCCTTGGGGCAATCTCATCACGGTTTGGCGAAACCGCTCAATATAGTTCCTCGTTAGCTCCCTCTCTCCCTGAACAACGTCCATGAGAGACAAAATTGTTACATCATGTCCCACTTCGTAGAACCTTTCCAGGAACATATGTTTGAAGCCGTCAAAGGAATAGATGCAGTTGTCTGAGAGATTTCAATATCAGTCGAACGCGATCCCCTCCAATGATCCGATGAATAATTGTGTGAGGATGGCGTCACTATACGACAAATGGTCTATTATGACCTCAAAATATGTCATGTATCGGCTGACAGAGGTCTTCCCATCATACGAATCGATATAAAACAGTTTGTACCATGGCGAAAAAGGAACATCTATCCATGCAACAGGATACGGCTGCCGTATTCTGAGGTCGCGGGAGGAGTCTCTGGCATTGAACATTGCTCGAAGCTCCTGGACTTCCCTCCTTGCCTCCCTGGCTTCGTCTGCAGCTGAAGGAGTGGATGCTCCTAGTGGATTGTCACCCAAAGAAGAAGCGGTCGTGTTGAAGTCCGCGTTGACTGCGGGTCCCAAGCTTGTTTGTTTGGGCATCCTTGCTGGTTGATTCGACAAGGCAACTTTAATTTTGTCTACTGACTCGACCAAGTATAGGAGCATGGCTTCAAGTACTTCTAGACATTGTCGATCCGTAGGTCCTTCCTGATCATCTCCTGCCATAAACACTGTCCACAGGTAGGGAGAGACAGATGGGACCGTAGAGGATGTGCTTTCCATTTCGTACCCTCGTACAAAGAAATTGTCGGGTAATATCGGATTGTCCTTCTCCTCGAATTCAGAAGGGGTGCCCCCCTGTGCAGGAAGTTGCATCATCATGGCGAAGGCGGTCACCCTCGAGGGCATCCAAGTCTGTTGCATAATTCTAGTGGATTGCTACCCCCTTTGTATCCTCTTGGAACACCGGGTTGTCGCACACATTGAGGGGACTGCTACCCCCAGCTTTATCTACCCCCAAGGAGGTCGAGGATGCACCCCCGAGTTTTGGAAGCTTCTTTCTGGATCGGGTGCCTTGATAGACACCCCCTGTGGTTGTCGGCGGTAATCCTCCAGATGAGAGTTTCCTTGCAGCACTAACTGAGATTGTCGGACTGGAAGAGCCTGTCTTCTTTCTTTCCTTGCCGGAAGGAACCTTCCGAGTTGAATTGCAGGAGGCGAAAGGAAATTCTTTGTCTCCCAAAATTTGCACATGTTTCTCAAGTTGTTGTCGGACATGTGCTTGCTGGTGCAGTCGTTGGAAAATGAATTGTCGATCTTCAGGTGCTGTCGACTTATCGCAGCAATATTTGATGATGACTTGGGTGCAATGATGTCCCGAAAAGGTCCCATCACATGCCAAGGTTACTTCTTTTTCCTTGCGTTTGTGAGTAATCATCTCTCGCAAGTCGATAGCAAATTGATCTACCTTTGCAACCAATTTATGGACTCGGGTATCCCGAGCACACGGGTGCGTAGGTATCATGTTTTCTCCTTGATCTGAGGCTAGTAAAAGTACTTGCTCTCGATCATTGTAGGGAGACTTTTGAGACCCACCCTGTCCGTTTGCCCTGGAGGACTGGACGCAGATGGTCTTGTACAACTTTTCATCAGGAGCCCGTATAACAGTTAACGGTGCCCGCTGACGGTCAGCAGCTTGGACAGTTGACTGGCTTGTTGGGCCCATACTGCCCTAGACTTTTCTGACTTAACACCCGAATGCGCATAGTAAGAAGAGTCCAGACAGGAATATTCTACATTCTCAATAGGTCGCATGGGGTCGGGCCCGCATGAGAGACGGTCGAATACAGAGCTTCTGATAGGGCCGCATGAGGCAGCCTGTCTGCGGTCAGGATTGGCTGCCGTATGGGCCATCTACGTGCGGCAGAGTTGGCTGCCACATTGGCCATCTGCCTGCAGCCAGAGTTTGCTACCGCCTAGGCAGACTGCCCATTCCTCTTCTGTGGCCTCTTCTTCATCCGCATGGATTTCCCTTGTGTCCCCAAAAGCTCAGCATCGTAGTGTTTTCCTTTGCTGGATTTGGGGACAGTGGGGTTCTCTGCGATTGGAAGCAAGGCCACAGGAGAGCTTTGATTACCATCTTGGGCCACAGAAGGTGCTTCTTTGAGAACCTGGCGAGGGGTAACAGTTTTGTGCTTCGACGTCCTACGGGTTCTCTTCGGATTGGCTCACTTCTGTTACGGGCTGGCGCTCCCTTCAAAGGACATTTCTTCGAATGCTTGTTGGTCAAAACGAACAACAAGCATTTGCTGCATAGAGCCGAGCTTGGACGTATCGGATTGTGTCACCAACTTCTCATCATATGACAAGGAAGTCCCCAACAGAGTCGCCATCGTGTTTGCCATTAAAATATCAAGAATAAAAATTACCGATGAATTGAACTTGATTGCAAACTCGCTTGTACAAAAGAAAGTCTAGAAAGAAATCCTAGGAAACAATCTAAGTACAATTGTTTAATTTTTGATTCCGGGAGGTGACGATGGAGGCTCGAAAAAGTGTAGCAACTCTGCCTTACTCCTTGGACTATCAGACACAGTCTTTTCTCTTGAAGAAATTTGCCAGCCTTTGATTGCCAACCTCTAGCAAGGATGTAGTACCATACTATTTATAGTGATTTCTGCATAAAGCAGATTTTGGGCCGCATGAAGGGCCACGTGGCCACGTGTTTGTAACAGCACACGAAGACTCAATCTTGGGTTGCCAGCTGGTGGGGGTTGTTGAGATTTTGTTGTAGCAAATCTCGGCGGTTGAGACTTGGGTCAAATTGCTATGTGTCCCCGCCACAAAGTAGGGCCTGAATCATTTTGGCCGCATAGTGGCCTTAGGGGCCTTGCTTCTGCGGCTCGGCTTCGCTTGGTCGTATGGGATCTTTGAGAACCTTGCTTCTGTGGCATGGTTTCACTTAGTCGTATGGAAACTTTGAGAACCTTCCCTTTGCTGCTCGAGTCCCCTTAGCCATATGGGGTCTTCGGGAGCCTTGCTTCTGCGACTTGAGCTATCTTAGCCGCATGGGGTCTCCAGGGGCACTGCTTCTGCGGCTTAGTTTCGCTTGGCCGCATGGGGTCTCCAGGAGCACTGCTTCTGCGTCTTGGTTTCACTTGGCCGCATGGGGTCTCCAGGAGCACTGCTTCTGCAGCTCGGTTTCACTTGGCCGTATGGGGTCTCCAGGAGCACTGCTTTTGCGGCTTAGTTTTGCTTGGCCGTATGGAGTAATGATCTGCATAAACTCCATCTTTTCTATGCTTCTACAACTGTATAGCTATAAATGAGAATCGCCAATCTCCAATATTAACGTTAGTATCTGTCTGTACAGAGTAGCTCAGACACATGCATATGTTATTCCTAGGGCAAACCAATTCTCGACCCATTACAGTGACAGAGTACTGGGTCCCGATAGGAGCTGCTAAAGAAGCGACGAGGTCAACGAGAGCGTCGGCTTCCAGATTCTGCAATTGAGGTACGTGTTCTATAAAGAACTCGGTAAAGGTAGAGATGATGCCGATTGCCGTAGGGGACTAGATCCTTATGTCGGACCTCGTATTGGCATCTAACCTGATTTACTAACAGTTTTGAGTCACCATAGGCCTCTAGGTATTCGACTCCTAACTGTTTAGCGAGCTGGAGTCTGATGATAAGGGCATTGTACTCGGCGATATTATTGTACACGATTCTATAAGGGAATATGAACGGTGAATGACTAGGCCCTCGGGAGTGACTAGGACTACCCCTACTCCTACAATAATCTTGCCTTTGGGGCCTATTCTTAAAGTGCCGTCAAAGAACATTCGCCGAACGGGCTCTTCCATGACCATGTTGGACTCTAAGACCTCATCTGGAATACCGTCATAGAGTTTTGACATTTCTGGAACATGGTGTGCTGCCAAGAAGTTGGCCAATGATTGAACTTTAACTGCCTTATGTGGGACAAATACCATGTCATAAGGCGATAACATGATTGCCCATGTAGCTAACTGTGAATTTAGCACTCTTGGCTTAGTCATGAAGACTCTGAAGGGGTTGACCCTCGAGATGACGTGGATTGTTTGCCCAACTACATAATGGCGGGTCTTTTGAATTATAAAGACTAGTATGAGGTACTCCTTTTAAATAGGACTATACCGTTGTTCGGTACCAATCATGGTCATGCTCAAATAGTAGATTGCTTGCTCGTGACATGCATCACTTTTCTGGACTAGCAAGGCACCGAGAGAATGGTCCATATGATGGACGTAAAGTAAGAAGGGCCTTCCTATGATCGGGTCTACCAGGACTGGAGATTGGTGAGATATTTTTTAAAGTCATCGAACGTTTGTTGGCATTCTTTAGTCCATACATAAGAAACTCCTTTCTTCATTAGCTTAGTGAAGGGTTGGCATCGCCTGGAAAGATTTACAATGAATCTTCGGATGTATGCCAAACGACCTTGTAGGCCACGAAGCTCACGGAGATTCTTTTGGGGAGCCATGTCCAAGATGTTCTTGGTCTTCTCAGGGTCAATGTGAATACCCTTGGCTGTAACGATGAAGCCCAAGAACTTGCCGTTGAAAACCTCCAGGAAAGACTTGGTTGAGTTCATCTTTAATTGATGCGCCAACATCATGTCGAATACCGTCTTTCGATCCTCCAAATGGTCGACCTTTTTCGGCTCTTAACAGCAACGTCATCAATATAATATTCTACTATTTTCTAGAGGTGTTCACAGAATATAGTGCTCATAACCTGCTGGTATGTTGCCCCTGCGTTCTTCAGACCGAAAGGTATCACTGTATAACAGTAGATTCCTTTTGGCGTTTAGAATGAAGCATGCTTTTCATCGCCAGGGAACATTTTTATCTTGTTGTTGCCCGAAAACCCGTACATAAAAGACATATGTTCGAAGCCACAAGTATTATCGATCATTACATCCGTTATTGGGAGAGGAAATTCATCTTTTGGATAGGCTGAGTTGAGATCCCTCAAGTCTATACAGACTCAAATCTTCCAATTCTTCTTGGTGACGTGAACAACATCGGCTACCCAATCTCTGTATTGCTCTTCATGAATGAAATCGCTAGTGATGAATTTATTCACCTCAGTTTTGATGGCATACATAACATCAAGGCGAATGCGTTGCTATTACTGTTTGACTGGTTTAGCATCTAACTGAATGTTAAGCTTGTGCATTGTGACATGCGGGTCTAACCCTGGCATATCCTCATAGCTCCAGGCGAAGACATCAATATAATCTTGGCTATGTTGTATCAAAGGTCCTCGGTCTTCTCCTGTCAAACTTTTGCTAGTGAAGATGGGCTTGGGTGAGAACTCGTCTCCTAAGTCAATTTGCACGACCTTTTCTTCGGTGGGAGGTTCTCACTGTTCAAAATGCCATTTCCATTGAGATCCTAGGCGTTGAGCGCAGGGTTCTTCTTTAAAGAATTCTAGTGTTTGGTCTTCAACCTCTGCTGGAGGATCGACGAAGGTCATATTGACAGACAATACCTTCTTAAAGGCCTAACCGATGCTGGTATCATAGTCCCAAATTAAGGAGTCTGACGAGAGAGAATGCATCTCGACTTTAGCTTCCAAACACTTCAGAGTTGTTGGGGGCATCACATGGCCTAACCTACGACGAGTACGTTGCTAGTAGTCCTGAGTCTTTCCTTTCGGAGCGGAAAGGCACAAAGGAAGGCATCGACCCTTACCGTAGTTTAAGCCTTTGCCACTATTCAAGTCATAAACCATCTTTTGGATGAGGTGTTTGCCTTAAGCAGTGTAACAGTAGATTTGCATCTTGCCGTTATCGGATTCTGATTCGGCAGGGGTAAGCTTTTGAGGACGTTCTATCCGACCGAAAATGATGGACTTCTGGTCTTTCTTTTTTTTCGGGACCACGAAGTAAGTGCCTCAGGATTAGATAATTTGATTTAAAGTATTAACGGTTGTTACTTGTGTTTGTAACGTACCTGTGGCATTATCCAAGACATACATAGTATTCCAATATGCACAAGAGTAGTTCAAAGATAGCCATTTATTAATAAAATATAGAACTTTATCCTGAGGGATTACATCATCTAAAGAAGGTGCCTCAGTAAGGGCAGATATGTAGTCCCCTAACCCTTTATATGTGAGGATCGAAACAGCTACAGGAGAAGATGGTGGGGCTTTCCGCCATAGTTTGACTACCAGGTGAGATGAAGTCGGAGGATCTCGTGATCTTGGAGGAACTTCCGAGGTCCTTCTCGGTAATCTGACCCTGATATATTCTTGGGCCCTTACCGACAACTTGACAACCATTGGAGTGGGGCCCTTCCGTGGAGCTTAGCCACAAGAGGAGATGATGTTTGGAGAGGCTTCCCTTTGAGTTAGAACCTTAATGGCTCTTCAGTCACTGCTTCAACTTTTGCTTCATCGTCAACATCATTGTCATCATCGTCAGAGTGAGCGGGCGATGCAAGTGTAGTATGCGTCGAGCCCTCGAAAGGGATCAATATCAGCAAACTCTGTTTTAATAACCCCGTTGTTGGCTACTACTTCATGTATTAATGCAGGGTCGATGGCACGATCATATATTCGTGCCTCCATAGGCGTCCCAATAAGATGTCGTAAGATATGTCAGCATCGATGATATAACAGGTCCCTTCTGTTTGGAGATCACCTATCTGGCACTTCAAGCAAAATTTGCCCAAGAGGTTGCTTTTCCCGACATTGAAATCGCTAATTATGGTGTTAGATGCAGTCAGCCGGTGCATTGGTATACCCAAAGTTCAGAGTAAACTCCAAGGGATGATGCTAAGAGAAGAGTCGAGATCAATGTGCATCGATCGACCTTAATGGCACCAACATACCCAGTATAGTACAGAGGTCTATTGTGCCTATTTTTCTTCAGCAACATGTCTTGCCGAGAGAAGGTGATGTTCGGGATCGTCTCGACCACATTATGGCAATATGGGCAAGGCGTGAGATCTTCTTCAAGTTGTTGGACCTGACTGAGAAAAGAGTCAGCATATTGCAACACATCGCTGAGAGCATCCCGTGTCTCTTTGGAGAGATGAAGAAGCTCGAAGTGCGATAACCTGGCTGGGTATTGGCAATTAATGTCAATATATCAAAGTTGTAGGACTTGATTACCCCCACCACTGAGTCTTTCCTCAGTGGTTTGTCGAAGCGAACCTCTTTCTGCTTCAGTTTATCTATTGTAGGAGGTTAAGACAGACCTGCTTTAGAAGCATCGGGTGTCGTAGCTGTAGTAGGTGGAGGTGCATCTTTCTCTACAACCAGATTGCCCTCTCGCTAGTAAGATAGACCAGAGCGGGTGCTGTTCAGGGCTTCGTCGGCTGCATCACTGGTAAGATAGACTAGACCATGCGACATGATTTTGACTTCTTTCCCTTGACAGAGCGCATCATGGGCTGCATCATGTCTGGGGCAAGAGATTTGCTTAGGTCATAGGTGTAGATATGATGGATGTACCCCCGACCCAATTCCTGTGCATGAGACATGCTTAGGTCATAGATGGGGGACTGTTTGTGAGACAGACCGACTTCATGTACGCAGCCACACTGCTCATATGAGTTTGTCATCATAATGTTTGCCCCTGGCTTAGTTTCTGCATGTAAGATGCGCCCAAGTGACAAGGGGACTTTGAGAACTGTCTCATTCGAGGCAAAGAGGCCCCTGAGTCAGTTCTGTACAGCTTGCCATCAGCGGCGCGTGTTACTGTCAGCGCATGCTTCCGACTTGCTGTTGGCGTAGCACGTGGTCGCTCATGGAGCGTGCTGCCTTGGACTTCTTCGTACTAGCCTTAGAAGGCCTATAGTACTCTGAGTTCAAACTTGCCTTACCCAGAGGGCAAGTAATTCTGTCAAAGGCATAAGATCTTTCTTGTGCCCCTGGCCTCATGTGTGGGAGAGGTACTGCGCCTTTCCTCTTATGCTGTACCTTCGACTGGGGACGCACAACTTGGGGACAGCAGCCTACGTTGCACTTCCCAGACCCTTGAGTTGACTGAGGGACTGTAGTAAGAGTGCGTGCAGGCGCATGGAGTGCGCCTAGGTTCTGGGATGCTTGGGGCGCATCCCCTTCAGCTGTGTTGCTTGGTATAGTGGTACTGGGCACCCAGGTGCGGCGAGTCTTCTTCGGTTTTGCTAGCCGCTTCGAAGAACTCGTGTTGCCATCCGAGAGCAAGTCCTCAAAAGCTTGTTGATCGAAACGTACGAGCAACATATTTTGAGAGGACCCGAGCAAATTATCATCAGATTATGTCACCACCTTCTCGTCAGAGGAGAAGAAAGTCTCCAGCAGAGTCGCCATTTTGTTTGCCATGAAAAGAAAGTCAAATAAACTTTTGTATTACCAACGAAAAGAAGTACAAAGAAATCCTAAACAAAAAATCTAAGTACAATTTGATTCTCAGGAAGCCTGACGATAGAGATTGAATACTGTAGTGGTTCATTTACTCCGATCTAACGACAAGAATAATTTGATCTGACTCTTTAAATATCTGTGAGTGAATAATTCGGGGTTGTCAATCAAGAAGCAGTCGAAAATCCAAATGAAGGAAGACTTCTTCTATGTATAGGCTGGTGGAATGAACCACCCATGCGCATATATGCGATGTACGTATGGGTTTTTGGCATACAGGAGCGCTGCACGTACGAAAATATAGCTGAATCTGTTGTAACTGTACTGTTGGGTTGCGGATGAGCTGACATGTGGTAGTTGTTGAGATTCATTTGTTGCTGAGATCTTGGGTGGTTGGCACCCATTCATAAACATGATTGGGTCAATTACACGTGTTGTGTGCAAACCGCTCAAAGATCTCGTTATGTTTAAACAGAATGGATTTGGTTACTACATCTTTGTTGGCCACGTGGCACCCTTCAATGAAGGGCTGCACTTTTTGAGCTTTGTTATAGAAGCTGTGCTTTTGAACATCATGGAGTCTCCGTTTTCTAGACGTCGTAGAGGTTGCACTTTTGAGCTCTGTTGTTAAAGTTGTGCCTTTGAACGTCAGAGTAACTGCGCTTTTAGGTGCGTTGAAGGTCGAGCTTTCGACTGAATTGACGGCGAGTATCTGACAACCGACTTCTGACATCTGACTATTGATAGCTGACAATTGATAGTTGTCTCCTGACATTTATGTCAGCATGTTATAAAGGTTAAAGTGATGGCCCGGGGTTTGAGGCCTGTGAGGTTGCGCCTTTGGATGCTGTGCTTTTAAGAAGCTCCAATGCGCTACGCTTTTTGAGGCGTTTGAGTTAAAACACTCCTTAATTTCTGTCGCTACGTGGGGCCCGAGAAATGATGATTTTTGACTAAGGACATAGGCAAGAAGTATCATAAATGAGATCTATTGTGATGAATATGAGGTTCAGCCAATTAACTCGGAGCCTTTGACTGACTGCCAATTGGCGTGTGGGTTTAAACATACACAACCTTTAAATAGGGGTATTTTAGGGCAAAAACCTGTTCGTGTACTCTTCTTCCCTATTTCATGTAGGAGACGATATTGTACCCCAATGACTGTGAGTCTTCTCCTTGACAAGTTTGGCAGAACTTGTGCCAGTCATGGGCTAGGATTGCAGAACTCTTTTTTCAAAGAAGTGGCGAGTTTGATGAAGTTTTGAGATGAACTTAGCTGACTGTGGGCGGAATTGTCCATGTTTATGCATCGTGCTAGTTGTATTTTGGCCCGAGACAATGCTGAGTGCCAAGATGTTGAATACATGGCCTTGTATTGATTGCCATTCCTAACCTTGTTCAGTCAGGGTTTAGGAGCTGCACCGAAAAAGGTGCTTTTCTTGGACTACATTGTAGGGGCATAGAAATAGGCACTTTTTTTGGCATACATTGTGAAATGCTTGTTAGGTTGCATTTTTGTACGATGCGCTTTTGTATGCTGCGCTTTTGTACGTTGCGCTTTTTTATGCTGAGTAGATAGATAGCTTTATTTATGTAATCCTGAATATGAAGAATCTGTAATAGACTTCTACTATTTTGTAATCATAATTATTTAATAAAGAATCTCCTTTATGCAATTTTTTCCAGTTGTACTGCATTTTTCTTAATATTGTCGATCTGAACTGCACAATAGTTTTCAATTTTGACCGCTTCTGTAGACGCTGTGATTTTGTTTTTCATGCTTCTATAGCTTATAAGAGAATTTACATATTGCTCGGTTAAACATGAAAATAGATAAAGATTGCATGCTAAGAAGTAAGGTTGTTGCCTGCTAATAAGAAATGAATGCTGCCATGATCGATAGAATGTTGCCTTGCTAAAATAGATAAGATGTTACCATGCTAAAGATAGATTTTGTTCTGAATATGACTCCTTGCCATGTTTAACAAGAAAAGAGAGAAGCTATTGTCTTGTGATCCGAAAAGAAGAAAGGCACGAAATGAACGTGTCGTATATTTGTTAAGGTATGAAATGAATGTTTCGTTTATCTGCAAAAATTTGATCAATCTATGAAATTTGAACCATATGTGAATAGTTTAATTTATCTGATAGAAATGTTAGAGCATGCATCGGTCTCGAACAGCTTGTGCACAAGGTAAAATTTGTCTCTTGTAGATTTCTAGGGTGTTGGGAACCACTCAGCCTAGGAGAGATTAGGGCACCCTTGGATAAATGAGACCGTGCGTACAAGGGGTGTTGATATTTGTCTCCACTAGCGACGAGCTGAACCGAAGCATCACATCGACGAACCATAGTGAATGGCCCATAGACCATCATATAGATAGGTGTTGATTGGTGAAGAGATGAAACCTGAGCCACAGTTGTTAGTATGTGTGTATATCAGTGCAGAGCTGAATGCCACAGTTTTACTGGTATGCACATATATTAGTGACGAACTGAGCTTGAGTCACAGCTGCCAATAGAGTTTGCATGTGTCAGTACTCTTGTTGTAAGAGATAACAAATGCAGAGACGAAAAGGAAACATGTATTGGTTATATTATGTTTATGCTAATTCTTGTCTTGTGCAGGGATGAACCGTCGGCTATGGTAAGAATCACTGTAAAAGTATATATATATATATATATATATATATATATATATATATATATATATATATATATATATATATGTGTGTGTGTGTGTGTGTGTGCGTGTGTGTGTGTGTGTGTGTGTGTGTGTGTGTGTGTGTGTGTGTGTGTGTGTTGCTTAAGTTCATATCATGATTTGCTTATAAAGAATAATCTGTTGCCTAGAAATGTAATGTCCCATTGAAAGAAAAGATATGATATCGTACTTGTAATTGACTCTAAGAGTTGCTTGAACAAGAGGAATGATTATGGCTCATAAAATACGTTGGGCGCTTCACATGAATTGAATAGTCACTTGTATGCTTGAAATAAAATGAAATGAACTGTGGCTTTTCGAAAGTGTTTTCAAAAAATGTAATCTGACTCTGATTTGCACGAAATAAATATAGGTAAAAGAAGCAAGATCATATCATATAAAATGTTTTCTCACTAAATGAATTACTGATCGTTTCAGACGATGTAGCCTTTGTTCACATCACCAGTACGTTGATGTACTGACCCACCACCAGCTTGCCTGCAGGTGCAAGGTTGACAAAAATAATTATCCGAAGCGATAGTCCGAGCCTCATCCTCATGATCCAGAAATCAGAATAGAGATAAAGATGGATTTTATATCCAATAGATGGTCATCTGTTTCAAAGTGTTGGTTTTATATATAAAGGGATGTAATGTATGGAACGGGATCATTATAATCTATAAAGTTTTTGACAGATAGTAAGCCAAGTATGGCATGTATCAGAGAGACAATAAGAGCTTTATAATCTGTTCAAAAGAATATCAATAGAAAGAATCATTTCCTTATCATTGTGTTCAATTTATATTCTGCAATATGTGCTCTGTGTTATTATCTATCTTGTCTATTTTGTCATTGTACACCTTGTGCAAGCACAATTTAGGTTTGCACGGCATCATGCCCAAGTGAGGACGAACGGTCCTACAGAGTCCAAGCGAGGACGAAAGGACTTTGTGGGATAGGGGCATGACATCAACGATCCTAGATGTCTCAATCACATGTACCACGTCCCGATTCTGCAGAACCGATCGTCCTCGCTAGGATATGATGTCGTGCAAGCCTAAGTTACGCTCACATAATGCGAATTCAGAAACAGTCGATTGACCAGCTTAGTGATGGGGTAGTCGCATAAGTGTCTTGAGCAAAAAAGTTAAATTGGCATAAAATATATAGAAACAAAACCCTTTTTATTAATATTGCAGTGGAATTACAAAGGCTCGAAGCCAAGGTTATAATATCTCTTTCTCTCTCTCTAAATACAAATAAATTACTCATGCTATGAGGTTACAACTTGAAGACGAATTCAGAAGGTGATGTCCATTCATTATGTCCCGTATACGAGCAAAAACTTTGACGCAGACGCACGCTTCGAACCTACAAGGAACTCCATGCCTTGACGCGTCCAAGCGAGCCCCGTACAAAATGTGTTACTACCTGCATCCGATATATAAACTGGTGGGTGGGGTATCAGTACATAAGATGCACTGGTGGGGAGGCCTCTCGTGCACCCAAACAAAGCCAACACATTGATTTTAGTGAGTAAACATCGATATTATGTGGTCTTTCTAATATTGCCTTAGGATCAGTTTCATGTCATATACTAGCATGGCCAACTTGTGTCGCAAAGTCATAATTGTGTCATGCAACATAATATATACTTACCGTTTGGCCTTTTGTTCATGCCATGCAACATAAAGTATACTTACCTATAATGTATACTTACCCATAATCGTGCCATGCAACACTTACCCATACTTACTGTTTGGCCTTCTCTATTTATCACAACAATACAGTTTATAACATAAAAATCAAGCGTCACGTTATCGAAAATGATATCACTTATTGAGTCATAAAGTGTATCCCGTTTGGCCTTCTATGTTCATTAACAATACAATACATAAGCCAAATAGGCTTAATAGTTGTATTGTGTGCCTTGCATCCATTTCCTTACTCAACTAATGATATGCACACAGATTGTCGGTAGCACGTCGGTTTAATCTATATGCGGGTCACAAATGACATCCCATCTTGGAGTATATTGTATACGGGATCAGTTCGAGTGCGAGGTGCGATCTCCTCCGAAGGTCCTGGAGACCTATATTATGCCACACTTTTTATATACGGGTTGCGTCACTACTACATGACGTGTAATAGACTGTTCCCCTGAGGCCAAATCGATCCCAGTGTCCCAACAGTCGCTCGAGGAACTCAAACCTTGTGCACAAGTTGTCCATGACCATGCAAGTCTCTACTTTACTTACCATACTTTTAAAGTTGTTTCTCATATCATCTTTCCATCTCTATGCAGCTCTAAGACTATGTACTACCTCGGCGACCTACGGTCTTAAGAACTTTCCATGTTTTTATATTTTGCATCTAAAATCCAGGAACGACTATTTAATAGCCCTTTTGTCACGCCTCGATCCCGCAGAGTCCTTTCGCCCTCACTTCGGACTCTGTCGAACTATTCGTCCTCGCTTGGGCGTGATGTCGTGCAAGCCTAAGTTGTGCTTGCACAAGGCCAAGACCTGTACAATGACAAAATAGACAGTAGCACATCGAAACATAATTGTAGATATTTGAAGCAGCAGGTGACATATAGCAGAATATAAATTGAACACAATTGTAACAGAAATAATTCTCTTTATTGATATCTTTGAACTGATTACAAAGCTCTCATTTCTCTCTGATATAATGACATACTTGGCTTACAATCTCTCAGAAACTTTACAGAAGTACAATGATCCCGTTCTATACATTACATCCCTTTATTTACAAAACCAACTCTTTGCAATAGATGTCTATCTCTTGGCATCACTTCTGATTTCTGGCTCCCGAGGATGAGGTTCGGGCTATCGCTTCAGACTATCCATCTCGATGCATCTTGCACCTGCATACAGACTGATGGTGGGTCAGTATATCAACCTACTGGTGATTGTAAACAAAGTCTACATCGTCTGAAACAATCACTAATTCAATTAATGAGAAAACATTTCTTGTGATGTGATCTTGCTACTTTTACCTATGTTTATTTCATGCATATCAGAGTCAGATTACATCTTTTGAAAATACTTTCGAAAAGCCACAGTTCATTTCATTTCAATTCAAGCATTCAAGGGACTATTCTGTTCTTTGTGAAGTGCACAGTATATTTCATTAGCCACAATCATTTTTCTTGTTCAAGCAACTCTTAGGGTCAATTATAAGCAGGATGTCATAACTATTCTTTGAAAGGAACATAGCAAATTCTTGGCAACAAATTATTCTCTATAAGCAAATCATGAACAGATAAGCAATAATTGTATCACTTTTTTTAGTGATTCTTACCACAACCGATGATTCATCCCTGCACAAGATAAGGATTACAAATACAATATATATATCTGACAATAATCCTTGTCCATCTCTGCATGATTAGGCTAAAAACAATCGTTATCGATGCATGCTCATCGATTAGCGGCTGTGACTCAAGGCTCAGCTCTGCACTAACACATGCGTAGACCATCAGCTGTGACTCATGGTTCAGCTCTGCACTGATAACACACATGCTAGCAGCTGTGGCTCAGGGTTCAGCTCTTCACTAATCGATACCTATCTATATGACCGTCCCTGGGTCATTCCCCGTGAGTAGCAGTTGGGACACTCTAGCCCATCTCAGTAATAGACATGACACCCCCTAATTGCGAGGTCTATTATACCTCAGGGTGTCCAATCCCTCCATGGATGATCGATTCCAAGTACCCAAGGAACCGATAGAGAGACTATACCTTGTGCACAAGTTGTCCAGACCTGTGCATGAATGCAATCTATCAGATAAAATATCTACGATGCTACAGTTTATCGATCAGCAAAAATTTCCATCTATTCTCTGTTCCATATCCATTCTTTCAAGCACCAAATGCTTTATATACGATTCGATCATTCTGTATGATTCGATAATCCCATACGATTCAATCATTCTAGTAGACGAGAAGGAAATAGTGTACATATCTACTTACGCAACATGGTAACATCTTGGTATCATTAACATATATTTCTGTTATCGATAACATACAGTTCAGGGCCAGTAGGGGTTCTCTTCTTGTTAAACATGACAAGGCTTCTATTGAAGCAACAACCAACTTTAGCATGGCAATAGGTACATTCTTTACAAGTATACAGATTCGATGTATTAACAATCGCAAGGATTACCATCTTCTTATTAGCAATAACATTATTACAAAAACTCATATTCTTATTAGGCGTAAGCGAATTAGAAAATGAGTCTTCGTCCACTCACCTAGATCAATCGTCTTCTATTGCAAAGCTAAAAATCCGATCTCTCTGTTTATCTAGTGCCTTCGCGGAGCGGGACATTACATAATTATCCACCAAGAAAAAGTTTTGTCCTCGAAACTTAAGGTGAAACTTACGATATCCATTGCAGCGATAGTCCCCATCCTTCGCCATAATCAATCCACAAAATCACGATTCAATCTCATATCAGAAACTCATATTCAAAACATGTCTCAATCAATCAATCAAATTTATGTCGGCATCATAAAAATATTTATGGACTTATTATATGGAACGTTCATCTTATTTTCGATATCAAGTTGGCAAGGATTTTGAACAAGAGAACATCTGTAGAAGCATGAAAACAGCTCAGCAGTTTTAGAAGTGCAGAAGCTGTCGGACGCGCATGAGATAAATTTCTGCGTACTTTAAAACTCGTGCTACAAAAAGACAGTACATATTGGAAAGTTCTTTATTAAAATCATGTTTGCGAAAGATCTATTACAGACCCTTCATGGTTACATATAAAGACTAAAGACTAAAGCACATACTACAAAATGTGCGATCTTCATAAACGCGTAGTTTTCAGAAGTACGCAGACCCCTAAAGTGCAGCAGTGTCAGAGCGAATCACTTTCTCGTCAGAGCGAGCCACTTTCTAGTCAGACGTGGAGGAACTCCAATATGGCTAATGAAGCAGCTATTGGCCCGAGCAAGAATACAGCTCCTGCGCGAAGCTCGTAGCACTACCTGCGGCTCTTCAAGCATAACAGGACACGCAGCTCCCCCCACCCTAATAAGGCTAATGACGCCATTATTGATGAGGGCAGAGCACAACCTGTGGCTCTTTGAGTTGACAATCAATCCAAACCCGGTAGTTTGGACCTCGAAGGCCTCCAAGATATTATTCAGGTTCGAACCCCTTATGCCAAATGCTCAAGTGCATCTCGAAACTCCATAGTTGTTCTTCTGCAAAGCCACAACTTCTTTGAACGAAGATATCTACAACCAACAGTCGACTTATGCAAGGCCTATGGCTGTCCAAAGCTAAGTCGGGGTCTAGCATGACAGGGAATGGATGGAAACTGTGAGCGAAGTCTCACCCAAAAGCTCCTCCTTATATAGGCTGTGGTCCAACCCACATGACATGTGGCAGTCGGTCATAGGACTCCGGAGTAATGGGATGAACCTAGGACTCAGCACAATAAATCTCATTTAATAGATTCATTTGATTAAGCTTTTTAGTCACCGCTTCTCGAGCCCCCTAAAATGACAACAATTAAATGCGAGTTGACTCAGCCGCTCAAAGACAATCATTTCCTTAGGAGCACAACGACTTAGACGCTTCGTAAAAGCATAGCTCTCTCAAAGCTGCCCAGAAGTGCAGCGCCTTCAATGGCTCCGTCAGCAACTTAGACACTTTATAAAGTGTAGCTCTCTCATAGCTGCACAGAAGCGCAGTGCCTTCAACGGCTCCATCAACAACTTCGACGCTTCATAAAAGTACAGCTCTCATAGTTGCCCAGACGCATAGCCCCTTCAACGGCTCCGACAACAACTTCGACGCTTCATAAAAGCGCAGCTCTTATAGCTGCCCAGACGCGTAGCCCCTTCAGCGGCTCCGTCAGCAACTTCGATGCTTAGTAAAACCACAGCTCTCATAGCTGCCCAGAAGTGCAACCCCTTCAACGACTCCGTTAGCAACTTCGAAGTTTCATAAAAGCACAGCTCTCATAGCTGCCCAGAAGTGTAGCCCCTTTCACGACTCCTTTATTTGACCCCTCAGAGCTTTTCAAAAGCGCAGTAACTTCGTCGCCTCCATAGCAGCCTCCTCATCGTCCAAAAGCGCAGTGGCTTGACTACTTTCAAAAGTGTAGCTTGTATAGTACGCAGTCCCCCTACAACATAGAATAATGCCACATGGACAGTGTGGCAGCTATATCTTTTCAGATACGATCAAATCCGATTTATTTAAACCACCACCCCTGAGATAGAGTCGGATTCAGTTTGTTTAAACTATCGTATCTTTTTAGATATGATCAAATCCAATTTTGTTTAATCCCTTCGCTTCTGAGATAAGATTGAACTTCAGTTTATTTAAACATTCATTCTCTCGATAGGAGCAAAATCTAGTCAGTTTTATCTGAGCAAAGTCATCGAGAAATAGGCACGTGCCATGTGTCAATTAATCGATCATATTAATGAAGGATAATAACTGTCCAGGATATCAATCACGGAGAATTCCAAACAACCACCACGTGTCAGCTCCGCAGCAGCCTTCATATAGCAGTTACAAACGGATATTCCCCAAAATCTCGTATGTGTAGCGCTCCTGTACGCCAAAACCCTTATGCACATCGTATATGTGATTTTCTATGAATAAAAGAAGTTTTCCTTTGTTCAAGAGATCTTCGGCATCTTCTTGATTGGCAACCCCGAGTTCCAGTCAGAAGCATCAGAAAGTCAAAGCAAGTTCAATTCGTAGGTAGATCGTCAACGGAGTAAAGGAGCCATATCGATCTCCACCGTCATATTTTCCTAAAAACTTTTGTACTTAGATCTTCTGTTTAGGAATCTCTTGTACTCTTTTCATGTTTAATATACAAAAAGCTCGTATAACTTTTGTCATGGCAAACAAGATGGCAACTCTGTTGGGGACTTCCTTCTCCTCTGATGAGAAGGTGGTGACGCAGTCCGACGATAACTTGCTGGGGTTTTCTCAAAAGATGCTCGTCGTAGGTTTCGACCATCAAGCTTTTGAAGATCTCATCTCTGAAGAGAAGTCAAGCCCTTCAAAGCGGTTCATAAAACTGAAGAAGACTCGACGTACTTGGGTGCCCAAGACTGCTGCGACGAGCAGCAAGGAGAAGGGGGACGTGCTCTAGAACCCTCTAAACGGCGAAGCATCGAAGATGCCTTCGACCGCTGCTGCTGTACTTCCTCGGCCAACTCTCGTTGTGGAGAAGCGCAACTCTCCTACTGCAGGACTAACGAAGGAACAGCATAGAAAGACACACACAGCTTCCCACCTGCACATGAAGACAGCTGTACAGGTAAGAACTTCTATTTTCTATAGAATTGTCTACCCATCGGGTAAGGCGATGTTGGACTCTGAACGTTATGCACCTTTTTGGGGTAGCGTGAAGAGATCCATGGTAGCATGCTCCCTGTGCGATCAACGTGCTATGCCAATAACCATGTTGAATTTCGAACACCATGCACTTTCCAGGGATGGTGCAAAGAAATCCAAGACAGCATACGCCTTGCACTACCAAGTGCTACGCCAACCACAATGTTGGACTCTGAATACTACACACCTTCCAGGGGTAGTAGAAAGAATTCCAAGGCTGCACGCGCCTCGCTCAATCCACGTGCTATGCCAACAGCTGACCGAATGCCTGCATTGACAGTCATGCGCACAGCTGATGGGAAACTGTACAAGACTGTTTCGAGTTCATCGATGCCTCGACCAATAAAACCTCACTGTCACTTGATGCACATGACTGAAGCTAGGGAGCGCATACTGTGGGGATAGACTCATGCAAGCAGCGTTGTTGTAAACATGAAACAAGTCTACCACACGAGCAACTCTCTGACCAAGGCCTAAGTATATCTCGCACAAGAACTGGGAAGAGGAAAGCTACCTTCACATATGCACTCATGCACGCAGCTTCCCTGCGCACAAAAAATTAGTGTAGGTGTGGAGACTTCTGATTTACACAATGTGATCTCTCACAAGCGCAAGGCGAGGTAGGAATCTGCTGTGCACAATGTGTCTGGCCCAAGGCACACCTATGCCAAAATCACCATCAACTGTTGTTGCTGCTAAACAGCAGTACTGCCACCGAAGAGGCAGTCCGTTTTCTAACGACTGTGACCAACGGCGTCTGTCCACCAGAGACTTGGCGAAGGATCATTGAGTAAAGAAGATAAACTCCTTGTTGCTTCATGCAACACGGTGCGGGGTTCTACATCTCTCAAGAAGCTTTCCAAGAACCCACCCACCTCGACCAACAAAGCTAAGGGCGACTTAGAGGCAACAAGCCGAAAGTACCCAGCACGGGTGTGTTGCAACACACCCGCACTCAGACCAAGCTAATGTCACAAGCTGGGGGTAGCCAACCTCCCGCTATTCATGACAATCCCTCGTTCCAACCCGAGAAGGGATTGTATGGAACTGATACAGATGTCTCCGTGGGTGCAAGTAACCAAGAAACTGGGGGTAGTAATTACATCGAGTCGAAGGATGACCACAACCTACTTGTTTGCCCTCAGGATGACGAGACTCAGGTGTCTGAACCAGAAAATGAAAGATCCACAGTCCCCTCTATCTTTCCACATCTGATGTCCATTTTTATGGCCGAAGGTGATGGATACGGGAGGCAGCTAAGGTTCTAACCATCAAAAACGTATAGAGGCCTTGGAGACAGGCCTGAATATATTAAACGAGACCATGCAGGCCTTAACTTCTGTGGTCCTGGAGATCAAAGACAAATTGACATCCAGTGCTTTTACTCCTGCAAATCAAGACCCGAGAATGAATACGGAGTCCAATACATCTTCTCATGCGCCAACCCCCGTCGTGGACCAAGCACTATCGCATTTGTCTACTCTGTCAACGACTGGACCCATGATGTCAAACGACATACAGCTGGCTCTCAAGGAGTTGTACGCTCTCTTTGACGCCCGAGAGAAGAAAGAATCACTCCAGAAGATAGGGATCCAACAACCATATCCTTGTGAATGGGATAATGTGATATATCCTCCCAAATGTAAGCCACATACGCTTGCACCATTTATATGAAGGAGTCCCCTCGTCGATACTTGAGGTACTTTGCCTCGATAACGGGGCATCTGCCGAAAGACGATGCTCTGCTTACGAATATATTCATAGGAGCATTACAAGGGATTGCCTACGAATGGTTTTGCAGCCTCTCCGATAATTGCATCTCGTCATTCGACGATTTGAAGCATTTCTTCCTTGTTCGATTCTACGAAGGAGGAATGGACATAATAATGTCCACTCTCATGGACATTGTCCAGAGGAAGAAGGAACCTATACATGCTTATATTGAGCGCTTCCATCAGGTAGCTCTGAGGGTACCACCTGGTATACCCGAGCTTATGCTTATGGATTCGTGTCGCAAGAACATACTCCCCGCAATCAAATTGTGGTACAGTACTTTATGCATAGAATGGACGCATTTAATTACGAGGCGGATGTGGCTGAAAGAAAAGCTCGAGATGCACAATTCTTGGGACTGAGTTTTCCCTCACTCGAAGACGAAAGGAAACGCTCATCTAACAATAACCCTATCCACAAGAACAAAAAGGGAAGCAAGCCATGACAGTCAACATCGCCAAAGGTTCAGCGTCAACGAACCAGAAGCTGGCAGAAGCACCAAAACCAAAGAAAGCTACTCCTTCAATGATGAGGACTAGAACTCTTTGACATGTTGATGAAGGGTGGTAAGCTTCAACTCTTGCCTCCTAAGCGTCCTGACGAAGTAGGAAAGGTGTACAATGTAAAGTACTATCATTATCACCAGTACGTTCATCATTCAACATGTGACTGCTACGTATTAAAGAATCAGATCCAGCGCCTCATTGATGCCAAGGTCATCTCACTCGATTACGAGAAAAAATGGTCACTGTCAATATAGTGACCCTCAAGTTTGGAAGTTTCTCGAATAGAGGCTCAAGATGGTGTCATCTTCATCCCAAGGGCGACAATGGAAGTGGTCAACCTTCCACCGGTCCGTAACAATGCTCAAGGCCTCATCCCACTTACAACGCCACAAGGCAAAGTTATGTAGGTCCATCCTGATCTTGCCCCAAATATGATACTGCCTGCAGCGTACTCTGTTAAGTGGAAGAAAATTAAGTCATGTCGTATGGTTTCTACATCGACTGACGACAGTCTGTTTACCACTCGCTTGGCTCACCAGCGAGAGGATAACCAGGTTCTAGAAGAAGAGTACCTCCACCTGCTGCTGCCGCTGCACCTGATGCCTCAGAAGCAGGTCTATCCCAGACTCCTGCAATAGATAAGCAGAAGTAAAATGAGGTTCGCTTTGACAAACCAATAAGGAAAGACTCAACTGTGGAGCCAATCAAGCCTTATAACTTCGATATATTGGCACAACTTGTCAATACTCTAGCTCAATTGTCACTCTTTGAGGTCCTCTATCTCTCTAAAGAGACTCGGGACACCCTCAGCAAGGCTTTGTAGAACGCAGATTCCTTCCTTACCCAGGTACAACCGCCCAAGGAAGATCCTATCGCATACCCACATTGCCATAACGTGGTTGAGGTGATTCCTAACACCACCTTCACTCAGCATGATATGTTGCTGAAGAACAATCAGTACAATAGACCCCTGTACTATACATGGTATATTGGTGCCATCAAGGTTGATCGCATCCACATCGACCATGGCTCCTCAGCATAATTCTTGGAGTTTATTCAAACCTTGGGGATTCCGATGCAACGGCTGACTGGACCAAACACTACAATCAGTGGTTTCAATGCTGGAAAGAGTGAATCCTTGGGTAAGATTGTCTGAAATGCCAGATAGGCGATCTCTAGACAGACGTAACTTGTTATGTCCTTGATGCAAACAAAAACTGCAATATACTGTTGGGTCAACAATGGATTCATGAGTACATGATTTTACCCTCTACTCTCCATCAATACATAAAATATGTAGCCAATAATGGGACTATCAAAACTGAGTTTGCTGACATAGACCCATTCCGAAGACTCGAAGCGTACTGTACTGATGTTAATCTATGCAAGTTAGTAACCTGGGATGATGATGCTAGCAATGCCGACGATGAGACAGAAACTGCATCAGAAAGTGCAGCTATGGCTGAAGAGCCTTTGAAGGTTCGACTAAAAGAAGCCTCCCCAGACACCAGCACCTCTTATGATCAAGCTTCGAGAAAAGGCTCCTGCTCGCTCATCCCCGATAACGTCAGTTGCTAGCCTGGAGCCCATTCAAATAAGACTCCCCAGAAGGGCCCCAAAAGCACCCTCGAAGTTGCAGGAATCTACAACTCCAGCTCCTTTGGTAGTCAAACTGAAGCTGAGACCTCCTCTACCTTCTTCTATGGCAACCTCGGTTCTCACTGATGAGGATTTAGGGGACTATATGCGCCAATGATAAGGCACACTCTTTAGATGATATAATCCCTCGGATAAAATTTTGTATTTTATTAATTGAAAGTGTCTTTGAATTACTCTTGTGCATATTGGAACACTATGTATTTTTAGACAATGCTCTGTATATGTTACAAACCCAAGTGACAACCGCTAACTTGGCAAGCGAGTTGTCCCTTCCCAAAATGCTCACTTCCTGGTTCCAGCAAGGAATAAAGATAAGGAACCTATCATTTTCGGTCGGGTGGAATATCATCAAATACTTACCCTCGCAGAACCGGAGCCCGATAATGGCAAGTTTTAGCTCTACCGATACACCGCTCAAGCCAAGCACCTCATCCAGAAGATGGGTTACAACTTGACCAGTGACAGAGGACTGAATTATGGAAAGGCCGACGCCTTCCTTACCACTTCGTGCTCCAAAAGAAAATCTAAAATTACTACTAGCGTACTCTTCGGGTTTGGGTTATGTTACACCCACAACAGCTTCGAAGAGTTCAGAGCCAGAGGTCATGATGCATTCTCACTCCTCCGATTCCTCGACTTGGGACTCTGATACCAGTATCGGCCAAGCCTTCAAGAAGATATTGTCCGTCAATATGGTCTCTGCAGATCCAGTTGAGGACGAAGACCAGATGCTCGAATTCTTCGAAGATGAACCCTAGGCTTAGCACCTAGGATCCCAATAGGACTGGCGTTTCGAAGCGAGAACCTCCACCGAAGATGAGGTCGTTCAAGTTGAACTAAGATAAGTCTTCACCTAAACCCATCTTCATTGGTAAAAGCTTGACTGGAGAAGATAGAGAATCTCTGATACAACTTATCCGAGAGTACATCGACGTCTTTGCATGGAGCTATGAAGACATGTCCGGTTTAGACCCGCAAGTCGCAATGCACTGACTCAACATCCTGCCTAACGCTAAACTTGTCAATAGCAACAACGTCGCTTCCGTCCCAACATCATGGATGCTATCGAGAAAGAAGTCGACAAACTCATAGAAAGTGGCTTCATTCGCGAGGAACAACACCAAGATTGGGTAGCCAATATTGTGCCCGTCACTAAGAAAAATAGGAATATTCAAGTCTGCATAGACTTTAGGGATCTCAACTCGGAATGTCCAAAAGATGAGTTCCCCTTCCGATCACTGACGTGATGATCGACAATACTTGTGGCTTCGAGGTATGTCCTTCATAGACGGATTCTTAGGCTACAACTAGATTAAAATATTCCCCGAAGATAAAAACACGCTTCATTTCGGACTCCAAAAGGAATCTACTGTTATACAGTGATGCCTTTTGGTTTGAAGAATACGGAAAACATACCAGCACTATGAGTACTATATTTCGCAAACATCTTTGTAAAACGGTGGAATGTTATGTTGATGACATTGCCGTTAAAAGTCAAAGAAAACCCAGCCATCTAGACGAGGACGGTGTTCGATTTGATATGGACACATCGGCTAAAGATGAACCCAACCAAGTCTTTCTGGGGGTTTCGAGTGGCAAGTTCTTGGGCTTCATCGTCACAGCCAAGGGTATCCACATTGATCCTGAAAAGACCAAGGCCATCCTGGACATGGTACCTCCAAGAATCTCCACAAACTCTGGGGTCTACAAGGATGCTTGGCATATATCAGAAGATTCATAGCAAATCTCTCTGGACGATGCCAACCCTTCACCAAACTGATGAAGAAAGGAGTTTCCTATGTCTGGACCGAAGAATGTCGGCAAGCGTTCGACGACATCAAGAAATACCTCACTATTCCTCTAATACTAGTAGCACCAGTTGTGGAACGGCCCTTTCTACTGTACGTCCGAGCCATGGACCATTATCTCAGTGATTTGCTAGCCAGAGAAGCAACGAAGGCCACGAACAGATAATCTACTATCTTAGTAGGACCATGATTGGTACCGAACATCGGTATAATCCTATGGAGAAGGTGTCTCGCCCAAGTCTTTGCCATCCAAAAGACGCATTATTGTGTGGCTGGTTAACAATTCATATTATATCCAGAGTTAACCCCCTTAGAGTCCTTATGACCAAGCCGGGAGCACTAAACTCACGGTTAGCCATGTGGGCAATCCTTTTGATGCCTTATGATATGGTGTTTGTCCCACAAAAGGCGGTTAAAGGTCAAGCATTGGCCATCTTCTTGGCGGTACATCCTCTATCGAAAACGTCAAAAATCTACAACGACATCCCTGGCGAGGTCCTGGGGTGCAATGTAGTCACAGATAATCCGGTCTGGCGAATGTTTTTTTACGGTGCTTCGAAAATAGAACCCAAAGGCAAAATCATCGCAGGGGTCGGAGTAGTCCTCGTCACTCCTTATGGAATAGTCATCCACCATGTATATTCTCTTATGGAGTCATGCACCAATAATGTTGTTGAGTACAATGCTCTTATTATCGGGCTCTAGCTAGCCAAATAGTTGGGGGTCGACCACCTTTAGGCCTACGACAACTCAAAGCTGATTATCATCTAGGTTCGAGGACAATATGAGGTTCGATATGAGGATCTGGTCCCTTATCATCATGCACAATCGACATTATTTCCACTTCATAGGGTTCTTATAGAACGTGTACTTCGGTT